>VSMD01010893.1:0-12447 GCA_008750895.1 Mirza zaza
CCTCCGTGTCCCGCAGACCTGCCCGCCTGGCTGGCGTCTCCCGCCAGCACGTTCCCGGCCAGGCCGCCCATTCCCAGAAGGGGTCGGTCCCCCCGGTGGGCGCCTGGCCCCGGCCATTCTCTGGCAGTGACTGTGCACGCGGGCCGGCCCCAGCCACCCAGGAGCCGCGTGGCTGGGGAGGAGACAGTCTCTTACGTGAGCTTCCACGAGAGTATCCCGCCCTCAGGCGTGCACCCACACACGCACCCACATGCACTCACGTACGTGGATGCATGCACACACACATGCACATGCACCCACACAACATGTGCACACACATGTACGTGCATGCACACACTCACATGTACATGCACACACATGCACACAACACGTGCACACACTCGCATGCACGCATACGCACTCACACCCACCCACATGCACTCACGTACGTGGATGCACGCGCACACACATGCACATGCACCCACACAGCATGTGCACACACATGTACGTGCATGCACACACTCACATGTACATGCACACACATGCACACAACACGTGCACACACTCGCATGCACGCATAGGCACTCACACCCACCCACATGCACTCACGTACGTGGATGCACGCGCACACACATGCACACGCACGCACACAGCATGTGCACACACATGTACATGCATGCACACACATACATGCACGCACACACACATGCACACAACACGTGCACACACTCACATGCACGCACGCACGCATACGCACTCACACCCACCCACATGCACTCACGTACATGGATGCACGCACACACACATGCACACACACATGCACACGCACTCATACATGCACAAAACGTGCACACACTCACGTGTATATGCACTCACGTACACGCATGCATGCACACACACATGCACACAGCACGTGCACACACTCACGCACACACTCCCCGGGCAGATTCCAGCAAACTCTGGGGCCACCATCTTCGCTGGGCCGGGTGAGCCGAGCCGCGTCGCCTGAGTGAGGCCCGGCCTCCCGTGGGGAGGGTTTCGTCCCCCCGGGCAGTGCCATCACGGGGCAGTGACCTGCCGGAGCTGCCGTCCGCTCTGCGCCAGGCGGGCGAGTGACCAGGAGCCACGGCCGGGACAGGGCCGTTTGGAGACCGCAGGGACCTTCTTCCCGGCTGCTGGGCGGAGGCGGAGTGGGACGTGCGCCTCCCCCACCACCAGGCTCTTCCCACACAGTGAGCGGGACACGGCCTGGCCTGTCGCCCGCCTGCCTCGGGGCCGGGCAGCTCAAACGTGCGGCTCCTCGCTGTTGCCCCGGCCCAGGCGGCCTCCCTGGCCCCAAGCCCTGGCCGGCACGAGCCACTGGGGCTTCCGGAAGAGACCAGCGAAGCCCCGGCGGCGGCGGGTGGGGGCGGCTGGGAGGAAGGAGGAGGCCTCACGGCCGTGCCAGCTGACGAGCCCTTCCCAAGGCCGAGGGCACTGCGCGGGCAGGCGGGTCTGCGCCCGGCTCGGCTGGCGGCAGGAGCCGCGGCCCCGGGAGAGCCTCGCCTGGGCCCACAGCCCGTTGCCTCTTCTGCGGAATGCAGACGTGGGACCGGGCTCCTGGTCCCCACCCTGCAGCACCCAAGACACCCGGAGTTTGCCTCCTCCCGACCGGAGTCGCGGCGCGGCGGGGGCGTTGAAACCCACTGGAAAGCCGCAGGAAGCCGTGTGGCCGCCCAGGCCTGCGTCCCCCTGTCCTGCTCTCTCCACCCGGCAGCCGTCACGTTTGGGTCCGGTGGGCGCCTCGAGTTACGGGGTCTGCCGGCTGTTCCAGCAGAGCCGAGCCGTGGCTCCCCGGCCGGGTGTAGGAACGGCTCCCGAGGACTCCGCTACCCCGGCGGGGCCGGCCACTGCCCCAGCACCCGGCAGAGCCCGACCGAGGGTCCTTTCTTGGAAAAGGTCCCCCGGGATAATAAACCGCAGCCCCCGAAACCAGCACTTCCTTGATCTTGTCGCTAACTCCCTATTTCTTGGGCAGGAGGTTCTGGGCGCCTAGTCCTCGCCGTGGAGAAGGACCAGAGGGAGGACAGGCGCGGGCCCCCCAGTCGGCCACGCAGCGCCTCTGCCCGCACTGGCCCGCCGCCTCGAGCTCCTCGCGTGTGGCCACGCGGGGCCTCGGGCTGCCGTCCAGGCCGTGTGGGCGCAGGGCACGGCCCGCTGGAGTCCCAGGCCCTCCCGCCCCCAGGCTGCGCGGTGTGGGCCGGGCGTGGGAATCCCCGAGGGCGCCCAGAGGGCCGGTTGGTTGCCGCAGAGCAGCCCTGCTCGGCCTCCAGCTTCCTCCCTGGCTGGACTCGGGGGGTTCAGGGATGATGTCAGCGCGTGGGCGCCGCTGGCTCCGGCCCACCGCCCACCACCGGGGAGGCCCGTCTGCTCGGCGGGGTCCGAGCCCTGCGGTGACGTCCGGCTGTTTCTCAGGCTTCCCCGACCCCTGGCCGGCCCTGGAGGCCGAGGCGCTCACAGGCAGGGCTCCCTTCCCACTTCTTCCTCCTCCTCCTCCTCCTCCCGGCTCAGGCACAGCTGCGGGTGGGGGCCACAGCTGGGGGGCCACAAAGGAGGAAAAAGGACGGTCCCTGCCCTCAGGGTGATTCTGCCCCCACCCCCGAGGGACAGGCGTCAATGTCCGAAGAGGCTGGGGCTGTCACAGCTGGGGCAGGTGCCAGGACTCGGAGTGCCGCAGGGAGCGGGAAGGAGAAGAAAGCGCCAAGGCCCCTTCCCCAAGGGAAACGCGGGCCCCTCTGCCTCCGTGGGGTGTGGGGGTGACCCGTGGGGCCCCTGGGCTCTTCTGTCCCGCGTATTCAGATGGGGGACGGTGGCCGTGGCTGCCAGAACGCAAGGGCCTGCCGGTCCCCGGGCCCTTCCCCGCCCGCCTCTGCACCCTGGCACCGGAGACCCCTGGGGGGCCGTGGGCACCGGAGCCCCGCCCGGGAGGCTGTGCCCTGGGTGCTATGGCGACCTGTGGTGGGGACCTCGGGGGGTGGGGGCGTCTGGCACGTGGCCAAGGCTGGGAAACATCCGTTTTAAACCCACCACTTTCATGCTTGTAATTTTTTTCAGGCCTTTTTTTCATATATATGTAAAATAAGGCTCTTGGTTGAAAAGTAGAATCCAACAAGTACAGCCAGTTGGCAACGCGAGGGAGCTGGTTTTCTGGAAACGGGTCCAGCCTGAACTGGCGTGTGTGTTTAATCTGTATGTGTGTTTACTCGGTATGTGTGTTTAATCGGCATGTGTGTTTACTCGGCATGTGTGTTTACTCGGCATGTGTGTTTAATCGGTATGTGTGTTTACTCGGCATGTGTGTTTACTCGGTATGTGTGTTTACTCGGCATGTGTGTTTACTCGGCATGTGTGTTTAGTCGGCATGTGTGTTTACTCGGCATGTGTGTTTACTCGGCATGTGTGTTTACTCGGCATGTGTGTTTACTCGGCATGTGTGTTTAATCGGTATGTGTGTTTACTCGGTATGTGTGTTTAATCGGTATGTGTGTTTACTCGGCATGTGTGTTTACTCGGTATGTGTGTTTAACTGGTATGTATGTTTACTCGGTATGTGTGTTTACTCGGTATGTGTGTTTAACCAGTATGTGTGTGTAACCGGTATGTGTGTTTACTCGGTATGTGTGTTTAACTGGTATGTGTGTTTACTCGGTATGTGTGTTTAACCGGTATGTGTGTTTACTCGGTATGTGTGTTTAATCTGTATGTGTTAACTCGGTATGTGTGTTTAACCGGTATGTGTTTACTCGGTACGTGTGTTTAACCGGTATGTGTGTTTAACCGGTATGTGTGTTTACTCGGTATGTGCGTTTAACCGGCATGTGCGTTTAACCGGCGTGTGCGTTTAACTGGCCTGTGCGTTTAACCGGCGTGTGTGTTTACTCGGCATGTGTGTTTAACCGGTACATGTGTTCAATCGCGCTTTGCCACAGAGCAGCGTTGCAGTGTTGCGGGCGGCCCCGGCTGGGCCTTTTAACCGGAAACCGCCGGGGACGCGGCCGCCACGTGGCCGGCACCTGCATCTGGGCTGCGCGGCCGAGGATCGGGGCCTCGCTGACGCACGCGGCTGCTTTGGGGGACGGACGCCGCGGGTCGGAGCCAAGGATGGAGGGCGCGGCCGGGCCGTCCCCAGGCGCGGCTCCTCCTCCCCGGGCAGCCCGGCGTCTCTCCGCAGGTGCGGCTGCGCAGATCGTCTCCACTTTGCACCGCCTGACCGGACGCCGCCGCCACGTCTCGCGATGCCTTCGCGGCTGCGCCCAGGCGAGCGCGCAGAGCCCACAATGGCGGCCGGCGCCCGAAAGCGCGTGTCGAGCAGGTGGGTCCCTGCCGCGCCCTGCGCCACCTGGCCTCCGGATGCCGTTGGGGGGACGAGGACGGTGTCTCCCCCTCGTGGTGACGAGAGTCAGGACGTCCAAGGGCCGCCCACACGGACCTTAAAGGGAGGCGCCAGGTGAGTCGTGGCGTCCCTCCCGCCGCCCCGCGGCCTGGGGCTTCTCCCGTGAGGAGTGACCGCCAGGGGGAAAGAGGCTTCCGTCAGGTGCGGCTCTGCCACCTGCTGGCTGGGTGACTCGGGCCAGTCGCTTGACCTCTCTGAGCCTCAGCGCCCCGCAGGGTGTTGGGAAGGTGTGACGATGTGATTGTGCGTCTAGTTGTGTCCCCCCCCACCCCCAACAGTCGTCCAGGTCCCGGCCCCTGGTGTCTGGGACCTGACCGCATTCGGAAATAGGGTCCGTGCAGACGTCGGCAGGTTCAGGTGAGACATCTGGCTGCTGAGACGTGTCCCTGCGGCTCACGAGAGCTGCGGACGCCATGCGTGGGGACCGGGCCGCTCAGCACAGAGGGAAGCGGGGCGCGGGCCTCCCCTACCTGTTTGGGGTGGGGTAGGTGGGTGGGTGGTTTGGGTAGGTGGGCGCCATTTCCACCTTACGGAGGAGGAAACTGCGGCTCCGAAGGGGCTGAGGCTGGCCAGGGGACCCCAAAGGGAATGGAGGAGGGGCCGGAGTCCCCCCAAGCGGCACCTCCCAGCCTCCCCGAGACTGGAGGGGGGTCCGAGCCGTCAACTCCCCCGGGGAAGCCCCATCCGAGGCGACCCCCAGAGACCCGCGGCTGGGCCCCCCCGAATCCCCGTAACGCAGGTGCTGCTGGGGACGGGGGAGCCCCGTGAGCCGGGAGAGGGAGCCCACCCGGCCCAGAAAAGCCGCGTCTTCCGTGTCTCGCTTCGGCCCCCGCAGGAGGAGAGCGGGAAGCCGGGTGCGGCCGAGCGCCGATTCTGCCCAGACCCCTCGGAGCCAGGCAGACGAGGGTTAAGTGCGCGGCGGGAGGGGAATGCAGGCCGCCGGGAAGTCGGAGCTCCCAGCCCAGAGCCGGCCGGCGGGAGGACATGCAGACCCGGGCTCTGCGGGCACCCGGGGCGTGGAGTCCGGCGCCGGCTGCAGCCGTCCCTGTGCAGCCACAGGCCACACGGGAAGGGCGCACGGCGGCGACAGGCCACCGCCGGCCCTGGGGTGAGTGCAGCGTCCGGGGCGGCGGGGGGCGGCGGGGGGCGCGGAGGACACTAGGAAAGAAGCTCCTCCTTCGCTGAGACTGTGGATTCGGTGCCATGGGGGGGGGCATCGATTGGAATCGATTACGATCAGCATTGATCACGGTCAGACCCGCGGCCGAGCCCCGTGAGCGTGCCGTCCGGGGGCGTCTTTGAGGGGAGGCAAAGCGCCGCGTCTTCCTGCTGAGACTCGGAGGTGCCGGGCCGGACGCCGGAGCCTCCCTCCAAGGCAGGTTGGCTCGGTGGGAGCAGCGTCCGTCCACGCCTGCGAGCCGGGCGGCTGTGGGCGTCCGCCTCGGCGAGCCTTGTCCGTCGCGGCGGCTTCCTCTCTTCTCCGCCTCCCCTAACGCGATCCAGGTGGCGGCTCATCTCGCAGGGCCAGGGCTGGGACGCGCCGAGCACAGACGCGGCCCGTCACACGTTTGGCTAAATGTGCATCCCGGTACAGCTCTGCGTGTGTGTCTCGCGTGAACAAAGCGTGGAGGCCGAGGGAGCCGGGTGCCCCCGCCCCCGGGGTGGGGGGGACACAGAGCCGAGGTTTGGGGCAGGCGGCCCGAGGCAAGCGTGCAGCCGGTGACAGACTGCGCACACGGTGTTGACGGGTACGAGGCCGTCTCTCCGCGATGCTTTATCTGCACAGGCTTCGCCGCAGGCCCTCCCCGGCGCTCCCGCCCCGTGTCTGCTTCCCATTACCGGGCCCGGCCACGCTCGGCGGTGACAGCCGCAGCTTGCAGACGTAAACTTCCTGGGACTGTCGGGCAGGCTCCCCAGTGCCCCGAGGCACTGCCAGGAAGCCCTCTCGGGGAAGGCCCACCGCTGGGTGGCTGCGGGCTCGGTCACAGTGGCCGCCAGGCTGGTAACAGGAGGGGACTCGGGCGACGGAGCTCCGGGAAGGGAAGATGGGCCTCGCACAGGCGGCCGCTCCCGAGCGCCGCCGTGTTCTGCGCGCGGATCTGGCGTGGTCTGAAACGTGGGTCGGCGGTGCCCATGGGGGCGGGGGTGGGGTGGGACAGGGCAGAGCGTGTCGGTGGCTCATTAAAGAAACCGGCGGGTCTCGTGCCCAACCGGCGTGGACGGCTAAGAACACTGAGCTTCCCGGCCGCCCTCGAGCCACCCGCGGGCCGATGTGTCCAGACACTAAGCCACGGGTGGGCACCGGCTTCTCCCCCCCACCCCCGTGGTCTCCCTGCGTCGGGCCCCGGGGAGAGGCTCCTTCCAGACCCAGCGCTCCCACTACGCCGTGAAAGATCACAGAGTCCCTTTGGGAGCTGCCGCGAGAGGGGCGGGGGGCCCTCTCACTCCGCAAGGACTCCCGTGCACGCGTGTCTCCTCCGTGGTGTGGTGACAGGTTTACACGCTGACACGTCGCAGGAAGCCCGTGTTCCCGGTTTTGATGCGTCTTGAGACGGTGTCCTGACTTGAACGTGCTCAGAGACTCCAGAAAGGAGAATCGCCGTCCTCCACCTGGAGAGACGTGTGTGTGTGTGTGTGTGTGTGTGTGTGTGTTTCGGTCCGCTCCTGTCTCTGGGATTCTTTTCTTTTCTTTTTTTTTTGAGACAGTCTTACTCTGTCACTCAGGCTAGAGTGCCGTGGCGTCAGCCTAGCTCACGGCAACCTCAAACTCCTGGGCTCAAGTGATCCTCCTGCCTCAGCCTCCCGAGTAGCTGGGACTACAGGCATGCGCCACCATGCCCGGCTAATTTTTTGTATATATATATTAGTTGGCCAATTAATTTCTTTCTATTTTTAGTAGAGACAGGGTCTCTTGCTTGGGCTGGTCTCGAACTCCTGACCTCGAGCGATCTTCCCGTCTCGGCCTCCCGGAGTGCTGGGGTGACAGGCGTGAGCCGCCGCGCCCGGCCCGTCTCTAGGATTCTGTGACCCTGAAACCCTGGCGACGGGACAGCTGTCGGCGGCCAAAGCCACGGGGGCGGGTGTTTCCTGGGCCTTCCCTGAGGTCCGGGCGGGAGGAGGCCGTGGGAGGAGGCCCCGCGGTGCCACCAACAGCGAGAGCCAGTGAGAAAGGCCCCTGAGCTCCCTCCCTCGGGCCCAGCTTGAAGACCTGGAGTCGGGCTCCCGGCTGGGCCCGCGTGCCGGGTCTGGGTGGGCAGGAGAGACATACGGGGCGCCGGTTTCGTGTCTGCTGCCCCGAATGTGCCTCACCCCGCGGAGCCTCCGCACGTCGGCCTGACTCCGGAGAGAGCAGGGAGTGGAATGAGCTCTCGGAGCTGCCCCCAGCGCCGCCCAGGTGGCGGGAATCGCGGTTCCTCCACGGTCACTCTGCGTGTCGGCACGGCGACAGGCACCGGGGCTGCTCTCCGGGGACCCGCAGTGAGCCGCCGGACGGCTGGTTTTCATCCTCACCAGAGCCCCGCACGGCCCGGCGAGGCAAACACACTGTTCCCTCTTCATGGACAAAGAAACTGGGCCTCGGAGGCGTCAAGGCACCGGCCAAGGCCACCCGGCCAGGACGCTGCCGAGTGAGGCCCGCCCGCGACCCGGGCTGTCCCGTGACGTCAACCGCCTCCCAGACCGCGTCTTAAAGAAAGAGGGAGAGATTAATCAGATATATAATTCGTATGTCGTGTCATCCACCCATTTCAAGTGCAACTTTAGGGTTTTTAGTGTATTTACAGAGTCGTGTAGCCGTTTCCTCAATCAAGTCTGGAACATTCTTATCACCCCAAAGAGCCGGCAACCCCCCCCCCGCCCCCCACATCTCTGCACTTATCTGTTCCAGATGTTTCACACGCGTGGGTCTCGCCACGTGGGGTCCCTGGGAGCGGATGTTTCACATGCGTGGGTCGTGCGACGTGGGGTCCCTGGGAGCGGCTGCTTCACGCGGCACCGTGTTCTGGGGCGTCCACGGGGCGTGGCCCCCCGGACGAGCACTGCCGTTCCCGTCCGACCCACAGACACTGAAACAGCCGTCCTGACGCCCCGGCTTCCGTGCCGCGGCCCGTCCAGTGCGGCCGCTTCCCTGTGCTCTTGGCCATCCCGTGTTCCGCCCAACCCCGCGTCCTGCCCACACACGCTAGTCCACGGCTCTCTGCCCACGAGCAGGGGCCACGCACGCCCGGGCAATTCCCTCCAGGCCTGGCCTCGTGTCACCACCAGCGCGGACCCCGGGTGGTTTCTGTCCCGGAGGGGACACGGCTTGGAGATCGGGGGGAACTTTGACCCTTGAAACCGTCAAAGCCTTGGCCCGGCACGGTGGCTCACGCCGGTCATCCTAGCACTCTGGGAGACCGAGGCGGGAGGATCGCACAAGGTCAGGAGTTCAAGACCAGCCTGAGTAAGAGCGAGACCCCGTCTCTACTATAAATAGAAATAAATTGATTGGACAACTGAAAATATATAGAAAAAATTAGCCGGGCATGGTGGCACGTGCCTATAGTCCCAGCTACTCGGGAGGCTGAGGCAGCAGGATTGCTTGAGCCCAGGAGTTGGAGGTTGCTGTGAGCTAGGCTGACGCCACGGCACTCACTCTAGCCTGGGCAATAGAGTGAGACTTTATCTCAAAAAAAATAAAAGAAGAGAAGGAAGGGGAAGGGGACGGGGAGGGAAGAAAGAAGCTGTCAAAGCCTGTGCAACACATTCGGCATTCTGGGGGATTTCTGGGGAACATTGTTAAAATCGTGCGTGGGTGCATGTTTGACAGTGATCTCAGGCGAGATCAGCAAGCAAGCGTCAGGCAGATGGATGGAGCTCTGAGTGCTAGGAGTACCGAGTTGAAGGACTCTGGATTTGGGATTTCAGTGGTTGATTAGTGATGTCTGCCCCGGCTGGGGTGGGGGTGAACGGCACACATGTTGTGCTGTGGCTGCTGGTGCAGACTTGGGGGGAGGAGTCGCAGGACGGTGGGGGAGGGGCAGGTCCCCAGGCCCAGGGGGCTGCGTGGGGGCGCGGGCAGGCAAGCCTTGGCGCAGGTGGTGATCCGCTAGAGCCGCCCTGGGGAGCCCAGGAGGACGTCCCCCCCCCCCAGGCCAGCTGCCTCTGGGTAACCGAGGAACAGAGACCGGGACGCTCTGCCCGGCACATCCCACAGCACCTGGGCCAGCACGGCGCGTTTCCTTCTGGGGTAGCCGTCCCCGCGGAGGGAGAGGTGTGGCGGGCGGCCAGCGGGCCACGGTCCAGCCCCCACCCACGGCCCTCGCTCGCCGCGAAGTCAGCGAGTCGCAGGGGAGCGGCGTCCTCCCCCACCCCCACCCCCGCCTCGCCCCTGCCTCGCGCAGAACTTGGCAGGCGGCTCCCAGAGGAATTCCTCCCCGTCCTGGGTGAGCGAGTCCGGCGCCTCCCACGCAGGAGACCGGCTGCCCAGGGGGAAGGGCTCTGCATGCCGTCTCGTGTTCCAGAACTTTCTTCTGGGGTTGCCTTGTTTACGTGCAACCCCCTCACTTGATTACTTTCCTTTGGAAGGTCAGGTTTTCCTTTTAGAGACCAAGCGTGGCCAGAGTGGTGGGAGGGGCTGGACTGGCCACGCTGTTCGTGGTCGGGGGGGGGGCTGCACTGTGGACGCTGGACGCCCCCAGCCCTTGGCATGGTGGGGACTAGGCTCGACTCGGCCGCCACCTGCCGCAAGGTGGGTGTCGCCACAGCCAGCTGGTCTGGACAGGAGCCCCGAGACCGTTTCCAGGGACGGCGGCCACGCTGGCCTCCCTGGGGTGACGTTGGTGGACACAGCCCCTCTGCGGCTGGCCTGGCCGGCTCCGCTTTGCGTGGCAGAGAGCAGCCACGTGACCACATAGCAGCAGCCACGAGCACGTGTTCCGCCGCCGTCCCCCGGGCGGGCTTGTGGGCAGTGCTCTCTGGGGCCCGTCTACAGCCGAGGTCACTATGAGGAGCCCAAGAAGGGCCCCAGCGATGGCCCAGCAAGCCCAGGGCCACGGCTGTTGCCTATGTGGCAAAGAGCTGCAGACGAGGTCAAGCGGAGTGAGATGGGGGCAGTGTACTCGGTGCCCCCCCGGGCCCCGTAAAAGGACGAGGGTCCTTTTGGGGATGAGGCGGAGGAGGCCACGTGCCACATGGCCACATAGGGAGCGGCCTGCCCTGGACCGTGGCCCCTGCAGGCGCCAGATCTTATCCCCCGAGACCCAGGTCGGACTCGTGGCCCCCAGAACCCTGAGAGGGGACGCGTCTGTCGTCTTGGCCCCCTTGGCATGTGTCGCCGCAGCCCCGGGGGAGCAGCAGAGCTGGGGGGCCGGGAGGGCCGACGTGGCCCTCCAAGACCACCAGCGAAGGCAGTGCCACGTGGACGCCTCGCTGGCCCGGGGCCTGGGCTCCTCGGCTCCGCGTCTGGTGTCATCTCGAGATGGGCGCCGGGCGGCGGGAGGAGAAATTCCGATCCCTTCCTCCGGGAAGACGCAAGCCGTTTGCTCACTTGGCGAGCGCCCTTCCACCCTCACCCGCAGCTCAGGGACCACGCCACGTGGCAGTTGGGTGGGGGACCCCCAGCCGCTGAGCACTCAGCTGACCGCCGTGCGGGCAGGAGAGACCTGGCCGCGGGGCTCTGTCCCAGCGGCGTGGGGCCCTGGAGCTGCCCGTCCCTCCCCGCCTCTGCTCTGTTTAGAAACACGCAGAACCTTCCGGCGCCGTCGGGGTTGGCGTGGCGGGGAGGGGGGCCTACGGCAGAGACGCTCTGGACCAGGCGTCCTCAAACTACCGCCTGTGGGCCACATGCCGCCCGCGGGGACATTTATCCGGCCCGCCGGGTGTTTTTGCCGCCGCTGCCTGCCCTGCTGAGCAGCCTCCTCGCCCACGGTGCGCGTGTGTGGAATGTGCGCCGCGCTCTCCAACGGGCTGAGGGACGGCGAACTGACCCCCCTGTTTAAAAAATGTAAGGACCCCTGCTCTGGACGCTCGGCAGCCCCGCGAGGTCGGGGCGAGTGCAGACGGGAAAACAGCTCAGCTTCTGCCTTGTTCACCTCTGAGTTTCACCCAGGACTAGTACAGACAGACCAACACGCGTGCACTCGCGGGTCTCCGTGCCAGCGGGCAGCGAGGGCGGCCGAGACCAACGCACCGTAGACACGAGCCCGCCCCGCACGGGCGGCCCGCGATGGCGTCCCACGACACCCGCTCGATTTTGTAGGGACGGGATCGCTCGCATCTCGATCTCCTTCCCTTGATTTACAGCGTCGTAAAATAGCTCCGAGACGACGCAAGGCAGAGAGTCCTTGTTTTTTTTTTCTTAACCTATTTCAAAGTCTTTTGCAATTTTTTCCTTACACTTGAAACTCTTGGGAACTTGCGTCACCAATCCCGGGGCGGTTCGTGAAATGTCTCCAGTCTTCAAGGAGTTGTTGTGGGGTTGACAAGAGAGATAGTGAGTGCAGAAATGTGTTCTAGAGGCGTCTTTGTGTGAGCGCAGGGGAGTCTCATGGTCAGCTCGTGGCTCGTGGGGAAGCTGGTCGAAAATCCACCCTCTGAATCCCGGGGGTTTTTCTCTCCCCGCGGTGGGAGGCCACGCAGTCCTTCTTGGCCTCCAGCCTTGGCAGTTTGATTTGGAGGGTCTGAAAAAGCCGCCTCGAAGTTTGGGAGGTTTGGTTCCTGCTCCCTTCACTCCTGTGGTGGGTACTGAGCGCCTGCTGTATACCATGCACTGGGTGCTGTGCTGAGTGCTCGTGTACCATGCACTGGGTGCTGTGCTGCGTGCTCGTGTACCATGCACTGGGTGCTGTGCTGAGTGCTCGTGTACCATGCACTGGGTGCTGTGCTGAGTGCTCGTGTACCATGCACTGGGTGCTGTGCTGAGTGCTCGTGTACCATGCACCGGGTACTGCGCCGAGTGCTCGTGTACCATGCACTGGGTACTGTGATGAGTGCTCGTGTACCATGCACTGGGTGCTGTGCTGAGTGCTCGTGTACCATGCACCAGGTACTGCGCCGAG
>VSMD01010895.1:0-55655 GCA_008750895.1 Mirza zaza
TGCATTTGAAATGTAATAAAGATGTTTTAGAATGAACAAATTTCCTTAATTTTGATTAAGTCCAACTTATCAATTTACTTCTTTTATAGGTGGTAATTTTTATGTTATATCTAAAGAATTTATGTTTATAGTGAAAGTTGGGCAAATACTATTCAACCTTTTCTTCTAGAAATTTCGTTGTGTTAGCATTTACATTTAGGTCTATAAACTTCAAATTAAGTTTTTCTATGGTTGAGTTAACAGTTCAATTTCAATTTTTTCCAGACAACTATCCAGGTGTTCTAACACCACTTGTTGAAAACATTCATTAAGATTTTATTTACATAATTATTCTTTTCATTTGTAAAAGCATAATTTGGTTCTTTTTCAAACATGCGTTTTTTCACGGTATCTTATTTTTCCATTCTAATTTTGCTTATATCCTACATGACGTTAAAATATTTTACACATACTTATGTTATATGCTACATAATATGATGGTCTGACATTGTTGGGTGTCTAATTCTGGTCTTTTGAGATTTATCTAACTCTTACTCCTGCAGGCAAATGTGAAAAAATTCAATTCTAATCCCTTTGCCTTCTGGCTTCCTTATCCAGGTTCTTCGAGTATGATAGCAGCCACTGAGGCAGGTTAGCAGAGCCTAAGGACACATCTGAGGGTCCAGGCTTTTCTGCTATCTCTGTAGGAGAGAACAGCATGAAAATCTGTTTTGCAGTTTGCTAAGTAGCTTTCAGGACACTGGGCTAAGACAGGTTAGGGTAAGGACCTGGACTACTCCAAAGGAAGCAGAACATGTTAGGAGAGGAGAAGATTGACTGGAAGATTAAATGGAAAGCATATCTCAAAATACAGACAAAAGAGATAGGCATGATTTGCAGTAAGAGACTTAAAGTACATAGACAGGAAATAGCTTCAGAATAGTAGGAGTTGAAGAAAGAGAAAAAAAAGAACAAATGGTGGAGAGGTATTTATTAAAAACTAAAGAGGGAATTATTTTAACCTGAAGAAATACTTGATTCTGCATACTGAATGTTTTAAGCTGAGGACAGATTAACATAATAAGCTCACACAATGGAATATTCCTTCATTCTAAGAAAAGCAGAAAAATCTGATGTGTCCCATTGGAATTGCCAGGATCCCTGTCATCACTTCCCCTGTCCTCAAAAGACAGAAATCCAATTAGCATCACACTCTCACCAGCAGTGCCTCAAGCTCTAAACTAGAGCTTGGAAAGCAAATCTGCCATTCTTGGGTTGCTGCTGGCAGGACCTCTACCCTCTCACACTAATTTATATCCCTGAAAATAGACGTTATTGGAAATTAACATCATAGTATGGCCTTCACCTGCTGTACCTTTGTATTATATTTTTCACATAATTGGTAGGAAATAAGAATGTCATTTAACAGTCTCCCTTGAGAAACAAATTTTTTGTACCTTCAATAAATTTTTTATGAATAAATTTAGTTTAACAGAGTTCCCTTATACTCTAAACTCACTTTTCTCCATTGATATCGTATGTATGGTATATATGTCTCAATTAATGAATCAATATTAACACATTATTATTGATAAAGTCAGTGCTTTACTCAGATTTCTTTAACCTAATGTCCTTTTTAGTTTTTACCTAATGTCCCAGCATCCCAGTCAAGATAACACATTACATTTAGTAGTCATGTCTCCTTAGGCTCTTCTTAGATGTGACAGTTTCTCAGACTTCCCGTTTTTAAAGACCTTGACAGTTTTAAGGATCACTGCTCAGATATATTATAGACTATTTCTCAGTTGGGACTTTCTGTTAATTTTTATTAGACCGAGGTTTCAGACTTTTGGAAGGGACACTGCAAAGTTAAAGTGCCATCCTCATCACATCATATCAAGGTTACATACTACCAACATGACTTCTCTTTGTTGATGTTAATCTTGATCACTTGGCTGAGGTAGTGTTAGGTCCCTCCACAATAAAGTTACTTTTTTCCCATTTTTACCTGTGCTCTTTGGAAGGAAGTCACTATGCATAGCCTACCCATAAGGAATAAGAACCTTCCTTACCATCTTCTGAAGGCAGAGTAAATATATAAATTATTTGAAATTCTGCATGGGATATTTCTTTGTTTTCACCAATTATTTATTCAATCATCTATTTACATCAGTATAGATTTGTGGATATGTATTTTATACTATGGACTATAACATCAAGATATTCATTTTATTGCTCAGATTTTTTTTGGTATTTGGCCATTGGAAACTCTTTCATTTGGCTCCTGTTTCACTTTGATACACTCTATCATTTTTATTTATTTACTTATTTTAGCACCCCTTACTTTTGAGAAGTTCAGGATGCTCTGGGCTCATCTTGTGCATTTCCTGCCCTAATGCTAGAATCATGCACAATTCCAAAGAAACCGTGATTCCTTTTATTGGAGAATGGTATTAGAAACCAGGATCTGGGTTACAGGAGTGCTCATTGCTACTGGGATATTATTGCTTCTGTGCCCTCAGTTGGCACAGAGAAATTTATCTGTATACTAACCCATGAATACACACATATCTGTAAATATTTTTATCTGTAACTATCTGTGTCTGTATAAAGCTGAAAATGATGTCATATGATGTCTTCAACTCTAACCCCTTGTCATATAGATTATTCCCCTACTTGTCTATAATCCTCCATTCTAACAGGTGAGACACCTCAATCCCACTACTTACCACTGACTTAACTATTGAATTCCAGAAAACATGTACTTACAGTGGTTTCGGAATTGTTAGCCCATACCCCCATAGGAAGCAATTTTATCAACTGGGTAATGTGCTTATATGCAATACCTTTGCCTTTAGCCTTACAGACTGTACTCATTTCTTAGGTCAACACCTTATTTATATGCCATCTTCAGTTAGGTTGTTTCATATGTTTGTAGTATAGCTAGATATTTCTGTCACAGTCCACATTCCATTCTGGGCTCCACATCATCCTAGATGATTTTTTAAGATTTCATAAATTAAGCTTTTCATTCTTTGTTTTGTAAAATTGAATGGGTTTGACAAATGGATAGTGACATGTAGCCACCATTAAAATGGCCTACAGAATAGTTTCACTGTCATCAAATATACTCTCCTCATGACTGAATCCCTGAGCTAACACTGATGTATTAACTATCTTCAGAGTTTTGCCTTTTCCAGAAGTCATATACAGGCATAACTTATTTTATTGCACTTTGCATTCTGTCCTGTGCAGGCATTGTGATTTCTATAAATTGCAGGTTTGTGACAAGCCTGTGTTGAGCAAGTCTTTTAGTGTCATTTTTCAAACAGCATGTGCTTACTTCATGTCTTTGTGTCACATTTTGGAAATTCTCACAATATTTCAATTTTTTCACCATTCTTATACATGTTATGGTGATCTGTATTCAGAGATCTTTGACATGAGTCTTGTAATTGTTACAGGTTGCCAAGAACTGTACCCATATTAGACAGTGAATTTAATTGGTAAATATTGTGTGTTTTCTTACTATTCCATCCATTCTTCATCTCTCTCCTTCTCTCTTCAGGCCTCCCTCTTCCTTGAGACACAGCAATTTTGAAATTAGCCCAGTTAATAACCCTATAATGGCCTTTAACTGACCGAGAAAATAAGAGTCTCGTATTTCTCACGCTACAAAAACTAGAAATCAGAAATAAGCTTAATTAGAGAGGCATGTTGAAAACGGAGGTAGGCCAAAAGTCAGGCCTATTGTGCCAAACGGTTAGCCAGGTTGTGAATGCAAAGGAAAAGTTGAAAGAAATGAAAATTCTACTCCAGTGAACACAAAATGATATGAAGTGATCATTCCTTCAAGTATCAGTAAGAGAATGATTAGCCTTACTGCTGATAGGGAGAAAGTTTGAGCGATCTGGACAGAAGATCAAACCAGCCACAACATTCCCTTAAGCCAAAGCCTAATCCAGGGCAAGGCCCTAACGCTCTGCGATTCTATGAAGGTCAGCTGAGCAAGGCAAGGACACCGCAGATGAAAGTCATGAAGGTAACAGAGGCTGCTTCAGTTAGTTCAAGGAAAGATGTCATCTGCATAACATAAAAGTGCAAGGTAAAGCAGCAAATCCTGATGTAGAAGCTGCAAGTTATCCATAACATCTAGCTGAGATCACTGATGCAGGTGACTACACAAAACAACAGATTTTCAATGTAGGTGAAACAGCCTTGGAAGAAGATGTCATCTAGTATTTTCATAGCTAAAGAAGAGAAGTCCATGCCTGGCTTTAAAACTTCAAAGGACAGGCTGGCTTTCTTATTAGGGGTTAATGCAACTGATGACTTTAAGTTGAAACCGATGCACATTTACCCTTCCAAAAATTCTAGGGACCTTAAGATTTGTGTTAAATCTACTCTAACTGTGCTCTATAAATAAGACAACACAGCCTGGATGGCAACATATCTCTTTATAGCATGGTTTACTAAATATTTTAAGTCCACTGTTAAGAATTATTGCCCAGAAAAAAAAATGTCTGTCAAAATATTAATGTTTATTGACAATGCACCTAAGAGACAATGCACCCAAGACATCTGGTGGAGATATACAAGGATATTAATATTATTTGTTTTCATTCCTATTAATACAACATTTATTCCACAGCTCATAAATCAAGAAGTATTTCTGACTTTCAGGTCTTATTATTTAAAAAACATATATATTGTAAAGCTATATATAGCTCCCACAGATAGTAATTCATCTCGTGGATATGGGCAAAGTCAATTGAAACCTCTGGAAAGGATTTGCCATTCAAGATGCCATTAAAAATATATGTGATTCATGGGAGGAGGTTAAAAGCTCAACATTAACAGCAATTTGAAAGAAGTTAATTCCAACCCTCATGAATGACTTTGAGGGGCTCAAAACTTCAGTAAAGGAAGTCACTGTAGATGTAGTAGAAATAGCAAAAGAACTAGAAGTAAAAGAATTAGCAAAAGAACTAGCAAAAGAATTAGAAGTAAAGCCTGAAGATATGACTGAATTGCTAAAATCTCATGATAAAACTTGAATAGATGAGGAGTTGCTTCTTATGGATGATCACAGAAAGCAGTTTCTTGATATGGAATATATTTCTGGTGAAGATGCTGTGAACATTGTTAAAATGACAACAAAAGATCTGGAATATCACATACAGTTAGTTGGTACATCATTGGCAGGAGGATTGATTCCAAGATTGAAAGAATTCATACTATAGGGAAAATGCTATCAAATAGCATAGTATGCTATGGAAATTTTTTTTTAAAAAGGAAAAATCAATTGATGTGGCAAACTTCACTGGTGTCTGATTTTAAGAAATTGTCACAGCCACCTCAAACTTTAGTAACCACAACCCTGATAAGTCAGCAACATGAACAAACATTGAGGCAAGATCCTACACCAGCAAAAAGATTACAGCTTGCTGAAGGCTCAGATGATTGTTAACATTTTTTAGCAATAAAGTATTTTTAATTAATATATGTATAGTATGTTTTAGATAAAATTCGATTGCACTACAGTATAGTATAAACATAACTTTTATATGCATTGGTAAACAAAAAAATGTGTGACTCACTTCATCACAATGTTTGCTTTATTGTGGTAGTCTAGAACCAAATCCTCAAAATCGTTGAGATATGTCTGTATATGCATGACACATATTATAAATGTCAATTAGATCAAAATATATGATACTGTTGTTCAGGTCACATATAACCTTACTGTTTTCTTGCCCGCTTGATTTGTCAGTTACTCACAGAGGAGTGTTGAAGCCTTTAACTGTAGGAGTGGACTTATCTATAGGGAACTTATCTGTTTCCCCTTTCAGTTCTATCATATTTTGCTTCAAGTATTTTGATACTCTGTTAGGTTCATACATATTTAGAATTATAATCAATTCTTAGACGATTTGACCTTTTTCATTATGTAATGCCTTATTTAACCCTGATACTTTTTCTGTGAGGTAAGTGCTTAAATTAAGACCCAATATCATGTGTGCCTTAACATCTAGTAAAATCAGGAGGGCCTTACATAGGCATAACAACATGTTTCCCTTCCACTCAGTCCACAAATTAGGTCCCTGTAGCCAAATAACCATTATCTTAGGGATAAGGCACAGTTTATGCTTATCCCTGAGTAGCAGGTTTCAGTTCCCTGTCAGCTTGCAAAATTATTCAAACAAGGTAAATACTTCCTCCTGTGGGAATCAGCGGACACCCCCTTCTTTTGATACTACAGAGCCTCCCACAGCCTCTGGTCATTCACTCTATTCCTGAGTGCCACCCCCATGTGGTCCCGTTTAGTATGCATGTTCTCCTCCCCTAGCCTAAGAGTATAGACTGCTGTGTTTTCATCTGCCCAGTGTTGGGTGGTGTATGTCCAGCCATCCTCATAACTCCAGGCTGGGAATCTCTTTTTCACCAGTGGAGTGAATAGAAGGTAACTAAAACACTTTCTTGTTCAGAAGTCAGCTCTGTCTGAAATAGTGCTACTCCAGCTTTCTTTTGATTAGTGTTAGCATGGTATACCTTTCTCCATGTTTTAGTTTTAATGTATCTGGTCTTTATATTTAAAGTGAATGTCTTATAGACAACATATAATTGGGTCTCAAACTTTTTATCCACTCAGACAAACCCTATCTTTTAATTGGCATATTTAGAAATTTCATATTTAATATGATTATTGATATAGTTGCATTAATATTGACCATGTTTATAACTGCTTTCAATTGATTGCATTTGTTCTTTCTTTTTCCATCCTTGTTTTTATGCCTTCTCTGGTTTTAATGAAGCATATTATATGATTTTATTTTATCTCATCTATTAGAGTATCAATTATAATTCTATTTAAATTATGTATTAAATAATATTTAATAAATATTTAAATATTTATTTAATTGGAGTTTACAATATACATTTTTAACTAATATAAGTCACTTGCAAATAATATTAAACTACCGTACCAGAGAATTCCCAATTCCTTAAAGTATAGATTTTAAGCATTTATGAAACATTTATAAAATTTATAAAAATTAACCTAATACTAAGCCACAAATTTATATACAATTCCTTCTCTAACCCAAATGTTCTATAATTTAGAATTAATACTAGAAGTTTAAACAAAAATACTCAATGATTCAGGAATTTGGAACACTTTTCAAAACAACTGGGTAGAATTTATAATCAAAAGCATAATATAAAATGATGGAATATACCACACATCTAATCACCATATTATATCTGTAGCCAAGCAGAGTTGAAATCCAAAGTAATTTGAAGCATCTTACATGATTTCATTATTCAATAAAATATTTAACTCAAGTGTATTTTTAAAAAGCTAAGAAATTTAATTCATTTATTTAACCTATGTAGATTGACACCTACTAGATGCAGGCATATTATACATACTAGGGATACAGTGCTGCACAAAAAGCCTACACATATGAAAATTAAAAGTGTAAATTATTCAAGAGTAAATAAAAAACAGAATTGATAGATGCAAAAAGCTAATTATAAAATATATAAATACTAAATTCTTATAAAATATAACTAAAAATTAAGCAAATAACATGAAAACTTAATTGTAAAAATAAGAATTAGCCATATAAGTTTGTAGATTAAATAAGAGGAAACACTATATATATTTGAAATTTTTTATGAAATTTATAGTTTTCTCAGAAAACATAAATGGCCCAAATTTGCTCATAAAGAATCCAATGAACATGCAAGAAATCAAAACATTAATCAAATATTTAAGAAAAACTTTTTTAAAACACTAAAGTAGCAGCATTTTCATTATATGTCACAAGAGAGAGTAGAAAAACACAGATGTCATTAGAATAAATCTGATATCCCAAGCAATACTTCTACTTATCACATGACACAGGATTTAAGAAGAAAACCTTAGTAAGATTAATAAGAACTATCTACCTTAAACTAAAACATACTCAGGAATAATATTACAGAATCATTCTCATTAATTTTAGGAAAAACAAAAGGATACTTACTATGATATTATTTTAAATGGCTCTGAAAGTCCTTGGCAATTCAGTAAGACAAGAAGAAGAAATAAGAGTTATGGGTCTCAGAAAGAAAATACTATTCATTATTTTCAGAAAATATATTTGTATTTATTTATAAAATCAATTATATGTATCTAGGAATCCCAAGAAAATCAAGTGAAAAAAGTCTCTTAACATTAATAAGACTCTCCTATATATTTATATAAAATATAAATGAAAAATTAATAATTATTCTTCACAAAATCAATAAAATAGAGTGGAAAACCTATTCCAGTCAAACTATCAATACAAACTATATAATAATATATAAAATAATCTTAAGAAAAATGTGTAGGACCTATAAAGGCAGCCACAGAATTTTAGAGAGAGACATACAATTCTTAAATAAAAAGAGAGAGCATATCATGGTCCTGCATATGCATATTTTGATATTTAAATTTCCTATATTAATTCATAGAAATAATAATCTTTTCAGCCCAAAATCCCTTTTGAAATTTGTCAAGGTGAATCTAAATTTCATTTAGAGGAA
Source organism: Mirza zaza (assembly GCA_008750895.1). Lineage (NCBI taxonomy): Eukaryota > Metazoa > Chordata > Mammalia > Primates > Cheirogaleidae > Mirza > Mirza zaza. The sequence goes on from VSMD01010895.1 coordinate 8,554, forward strand.
ATCAGACTGATGTTGAACATGTGAAAAAAAAAGGTACAAATGAGAAGACATTTAATATTCTAGACATACAAAGAGACTATAAAAATATTGTCATTTTCCTGGAATTGAACTATATCTCTTCCTACCCCCCAAAAGAATACATTTTTACCTACAAAAAATTAAGCAGAATAAATTAGAATAAAAGAAAATGAATATCAAAGCAAGAAAGAAAGATTATTTACTATCTGGTGATGATGTTATAAAATAAGGTTATTATTTAGGGAAAAGAGTTCCTTCATGTTATGCTTCAAATTATGTCCTACATTGTCATTAAATTCAAACTTCATAAATAATAAGAATATATTATGATTTAATATCTAATTTAAGAGTGGAAATAGACTTTCTAAGCATAAAGGTATTAAAAGAAAGCACAGGAAAAAATTCAATAGAGTTGACTACATAATTTTTTAATCTTTTCTACGTGTCCAAGTAACAAACTTTGACATACCATTTGCCCCAAATGATAGGCAAAATTTACTATTTTTATTATGAAGAGCCCATATAAAACATACCCAACCACTAAATCCTTAATAGAATAAATGACAAGAAATATGAAAAAAACAATACATGGAAGTAACTTAAATGTTTAATAAATATTAAAAAAATTCATTCTCTAATAAAAGAGAAGCAAATTGAGATAAATAATAATTTTTATTTATCAAATTAACAAAGTTTTATGTAAGTACTATTACCTAATATTGGAAAGGCTAAAGTAGCATTTGACCTTTCATATACTAAGAAGGTTGTTATTGTCAGATATTTTGGGGTAAAATAACTGGATAGCAATCCTTTACTTATTTATGTGCTTATAACTAACTACTTGCATTTCCAATCCAGTAAGTCAATTATAAATCCAGGCACAATTGTATATCAAGCTATTTACAGAAGCTCTTTTACCATAATTTTTTGCTGCATGGCAAATTACCCCAAATTTAGCATCTTTGTAATTCCTATTTAATAGTTCACCAATCTGTAGGTCAGAGGCAGGACATGACATGACTAGATTCTCCACCTGAGGTTGAAATCAAGGTGTCCTCAAGACTGTACTCCTTTGTGGAGGCCCTGGGGAAGAATCTGCTTCCAAGGTTAGTCATCTTGTTGGTAGAATTCAGTTCCTTTCAGTTTTAGAGCTGTGGTCCCTTTTCTTTGCTGTCTGCCCCTGGAACAAGTCAGCTTCTAGAAGCCCCCTCCCATCTTCAAAGATAGCGAGGGTGCATAGAATCCTTCTCGTGCTTTGAATCTCTGTAAGTGCCCTTTCTAACAGCAGCCAAAGAAAGATCCCTATTCCTAGAGAGGCTCGTGTGATTAGAATAGGCCCACATGGGTAATCTCCCTATCTTAAGGTCAGCTGTGCTATAGACAAAGCAAAATCCTGTGAATGATAATCTCATCATCTTCACAAGTTTCAACAATTTGGTCAAGGAAAATGAGGACCACTTTTAGAATTCTGCTTGACATGGTGCATTATTTTTAATTAGTGAAATTTAAAAAACAAGTTGGTTAATAACAGTAGAATGTTTAACACATTGACTGACATGAGAGTTATATTTAACTCACTCTAGTTTTGACCCTGGGGCCACGTGAAGCATATATAAAATCTTTCTTGTTGATGTTCTTATTATTACAATATTGACAATTTAATTCTAAAAGTGTGGATTAAATGAATAGAAGTCAATAAATTTCATTTTTCTATGTATATTTGCCTTTAAATTACACTCTTTTTATTCTATTTTCATAACAAAACACTGTGGCCCCAAGGAAAAGTTTCTGTTTTTTATTCTATGGTAGTCAATCTGTTAAATAAACCATGATTGTTAGGTAGGGCTGAGGGCATGCAGGGCAGGTGATAAGAGAATGTGGTGAAGGGCCAAAGGTCAGGACCAATAACAACAGAGGAAAGAAACCACCACAGCAGGAACATGAGGTTAGGGGCTTTTTCTGACTGGGAGTATGTGCAGAAGCTAGGAACCTGTGGCCAAAGGTAACCTTTCTCTTATTAACACACAAGCACGGTAAAAATCACACTCCCTAGCACCATGACAGTTTCAGAGCCAGCCATACAAGGACAGAAAGTGGGAGGGCATAAATTCTAAAAATTCTCCCCCACCTCAGAAAATCATGAATATTCCACCTCCAGCTTTACACAGAATTAGCGAACCAACGTAAAAAGGTGAAATCTTATTAAACTCAGCATCTTCTCCACTTGGGCATACAGACCTGGTCCTCTTTCTGGAACGTACTCTCACTTTACTTTCACTTTGTAAATCTTCCTGTTTTCTGCAATAAAGCTGCTTGTGTGGAAGTGCACCCTGTCATCACTCTGTCCCAGCAGCTGGCTTGTGATTCTTCCAAACCAGGAGCCAAAGAACCAGGACGACATCTACATCTCTCTCTCTCTTAAAACCAAGCTTAACATGATGTATCTGTTTTTTAGAATATGAGGCATCATCCAAATTGATGCCTTTCAAATAATAATTATTACCTAGATAAAATGCTCAAAGTGTGTTAAATTGAAAAGAAGAAAAAACAACTTCATAAAATATATGAAGCCAAGATTGTATATACAATGAAATATACATCTTTTTTTTTACTTGTGGGCTATTCTTACAATCTGATAAAAATTATATATTTTTTTCCCTAAGAAAATATATATGCATGCACAAAATGTTGAATACAATGTAGATTATTCACAGAATCCCTACAGATTCCAGATTAGGAACCCTTAACTAATTGTATATGTTTCTAAAGCTAATACTAAAGACAATACATTCTCCTATGTTCACTCTAATAATCAACTACTGTAGATAGCACCCCATTCTGTGTTCCTACAGGCAGTCTTTTATCTTATTTATTGGTATTTCTGAATGACAAGAATAAGATCAAAGGCTTATAAATCTAGTATCATTGTCCCTTGCTATCACTTGCTTTAGACCTCTGCTCTCAGCTTTTTGGTACCTGGTAACCAATTCTTTGTGATTGAAGCTATCTCCAAATTTAATGAACCATAAAACGCACACACAGTCTCCTTCTTGCCTTCCATCAAAGCTCAGATAACACAGGCCATAGAGTTTGACCAAATTTTATAAAAGACTAAATAACATAAATATGCTATAAAGCAGAAAACAAAACCCTGAGACTAAATGTCTGGGGTTCCTCTTCCCCAAGCTACTGGCCACACATCTATTCAGGGGATCTCTGGCATGACATCTCACAGACCATTGGGCTCCTGTGCTTGGCCTGCAAACATGTCTTGTTTCTCTGAAAGAGTCTTCTTAGTCATGTCCTCTTTTCTCTAGGACCCAGAATACTAGTTGGCCCTCCCTAGGAAAGTTCCATTTCTCTTCCAATTCAAGATTCATTTCCTTTTCTCTTATCCCACGTCTTGAGCAAGGTGGCACAATATTTAATTTTTTCCAAGAACATGCCAGAATGAGATAGAGATAAGTGTCAACAGTAAACGTCCTAAATTTTTGGTTTTTTAGTTGGCTAGATGTCCCATTCAAGGAGTACTGCCCATCAAGTTGTAGCTGTATATCCTACCTAGTCAGGTTCCTATTGGAAGTCTTTAATCCTGTCAAAGTAAAGGGAAAACAAGGCTATTTTGCCTTCCTGGATGGGCCAGGCTTGCAATACTGTTTGAGCACACTCTTCCAAAAAGCAGTACACAGTATTTCTCAGAGACTATTAATCACACTTAGAAAAAATTCAACAAGCAAAGAATCTGCTAAAATGTACTCAACCAACATATATGACTAAACAGTATAATCAACAGCACAGTCTCACACCTCTCATTTGGATTAACTTGCTCACAATATATAGTGGAAAAATAGAGGCCTGCCCAAGGAAAACTCCTACTACATACTCCTGACTAAAAGTCTCCCAGAGAAAGGTTCCTTTCAGAGCAAAGGCAGGGAGGGCCTAACCCAAACTTTAGCTTCTACCCTATAGAATGCATGCAACATGTTTGAGAAATGGCAGTTTTCTAATGGCAATATTTTATTAATAAAATCCAAACTTAATCTCTGGTAACAGTAAAAACATACTGACAACTTCAAGGTAGCAGTTAATCTTTGTTCCATACACATACTCATTTAAAAAATACATGTATTAAACAAAAAAATAAAATAGAGATGTTATTGTATGACTTTTAGTTTACAGGTGTATATTTTTATTCAATACTATTTATATATCTTTTTTTCATTTCTTATTTGTACAAATTTATGGGGTACATGTGCAATTTTGTTACATGCATAGATTACATATTGGTTCAGTTAGGGCTTTTGGGGTATCCATCACTGAATATTAATTAACATCTCATCTAGCCTTCCCAGCCTCTCACCCTTCCCAATCTCTATATCATTCCACTCTCTATGTGTATACATTTTTTAGCACCTACTTCTGAGTGAGAACATGCAATATTTGACTTTCCATCTCTGCCTTGTTTCACTTAACATGATCTCCAGTTCTATTCATGTTGTTGCAAAAGACATGATTTCATTCTTTTTTATGACTGAATAGTATTCCATTGTGTATATATACCACATTTTTTGATATACTCATCTGTTGATGGATACTTAGGTTGATTCTCTATCTTTGCTATTGTAAATAGTGCTGTAATAAACATACAACTCTGGGTATCTTTTTGATATACTGATTTCCTTTTCTTTGGGTAGATACTCAGTAGTGGGGGATTCCTGGATCAAATAGATCTACTTATAGTTCTTTGAGAAATGTCAATACTATTTTCCATAGAGGCTGTACTAATTCACATTCCCATCAACAGTGTATAAAAATTCCCTATTCTCCACACACTCACCAAAATCTGTTATTTTTATTAATAGCCATTCTGACTGGTATAAAATGATATTTCATGTGGTTTTAGTTTGCATTTCTCTAATGATTAGCGATGCTGAGCATTTTCCATATATCTGTTGGACATTTGTATGTCTTCTTTTGAAAAGTGTCTATTCATGTTCTTTGTCCACTTTTAATGGGATTATTTGGGGGTTTTGTTGTTGTTATTTGAATTTCTTGTATATTCTGGATACTAGTCCTCTGTCAGATGAATAGTTTGCAAATATTTTCTTCCATTTTAGGTTGTTTGCTCTGTTGATTATTTCTTTGGCTGTGTAGAAGCCTTTTGGTTTAATTAAATCCCATTAGTCCATTTTTGCTTTTGTTCCCTGTGTTTTTGAGGTCTTAGTCATAAATTCATTGCCTATATCAATGTCCAGAAGAGTTTTCCCTAGGATTTCTTCTAGTACTTTTATATTTTCAGGCCTTACACTTAAATCTTTAATCTATCTTGAGCTGATTTTTGTAATATAAAAAGATAGAAATCCAGTTCATTCTTCTCTGTATGGCAATACAATTTTCCCAGCACCATTTATTGAAAAGAATGTCTTTTCTCCAATGTATGTTCTTGTTGGCTTTGTCAAAGATCAGTTGGCTATAAATATGTGGCTTTATTTCTGGGTTCTCTATTCTGTTCCATTGGTCTACATATAATATATTCATTTAAGAGTGTATTGTTAAAAAATCAATACAAACATATTTGCTCCAGCTTAATCCTTATGTAAATACTTATAATATTCCCAGTGATTATCATACTTTCTAAGCTAAATTATATAATTTTCACTGTTTAAAATGAAAAAAACCTGTTTTTCCAATGAAAACAAGTACTATTTTAGAAAAAAAGGTCAGGAATCTTAGATTGTTTATCTTAAAATGAAAATACCTAATAATTAGTCAACTAATATTTTATTAGTCTACTTTATAAGAAATAAGAGAAGCCAAATAATTTATACAGATCTGGTGCTAATAATTTATCGGCTATATTTTGACATGCTGAATATAGCTGTTCTTCTATGCTTCAACTAATGTGACAACAGGAAGATGTGAATCTTTACTTAATTCAGAAACATGTTTTGAACAAGAATTATTTAAATATAGGTTTTAAATAAACCATTAAAATATCAGGGAATATGAATAGGTTCATCCAGCTTAGCAACAGAAAATGCAATCAAGAATGAGTGACTTACTGTTTATGTGCTTAGTCTTGATGACGGGCATTTCATACTCAAAGTTATATTTAGCATATAAGGCAGTTTTTCAGTATGTTAAAGAGAAAAAGAACTTCATTTTAAACCAGCTAACTACCTCACAAGGGAAACCACTATAGAATCAATCTAAAATAGTGTCATTCTTTAAAATCATGGAGTCATGATTTTTGAGACAAGTATACAAGAGAGAGCACTCAATATATCTATACCTCCTAGGAAGCTTTATAGCTTTATTTTTTAGAAAAATATGAGAATACTATTATAGGTTCTTTTGTAGTTTATCAACTTAATTTTTTATTTACATTCTTAAGGGACCAGTTACTCAATAAAGTCTGTTGTTCGGGAGTTTGCCCTGAAGTAGTTAAGGAGCTGAGCAGGGAAAATATTAATAGCCCCACCATCAGGGCACAAATAGTAGCATGTAAATCTGAGGATGGATTGGTTTTATGGGGTAAATAGAACAGAGGAACATTCTGCTGAAGAAACATTTTACACTAACTGTCAAGAATAGTGTTGAAGAATAAACCCTTGAATTTAAATGATTCCAACTTTCTAGTTTCAGTCAACCTGTTTCTATTTTCATAGCTTTTCAAAATTTTTATTTCAAAATATCTTGGGACACAAATGTTTTTGGTTATTGTAAGGCTAGTGGCAGGGGCCCCCTCCCCTCCCTAGATGGAAAAAGAAAACGGTCCTTGGTGGGTTAGTGACCTGACCCACCAAGGACAAACTGCCAGGCCCCACTGAGAGGAACCACACCCAGATGTCCACCTGGATTCGCTCCTGGATTCCACAAATACCTCCATCCCCTCCTATTTCTCAATGACCATCCAAGGTCACATTAGAGAATCCCCGGCTCTTCCCGCCACAAGTCCCTAGCCCCACCCAAAGGGTATAAAAGTCCTCAGCCCCTTTAAACTGTGGCGACTTCCAGGGCCCCCCTTTCTTGGGGCCCCAGAACCTCATCCACGAGTATGTAATAAAGCCACGTGGTTTGGCCCCTACTCTTTCTCTGTGTCTGTCTTTTCTTTTCACCACCGCGGAAAAACCTTACAGTTATATGGGTTGCTTTTATAATGCTAGAGTAAGGATTATATTAATAAATGTGCCTGTCCCCTCATCCCCTGCCCCCCAGTTGATTCTGTTGAGTTTTACTGCCCCCACGCACATGTGTGCTCATCAATTAATTCCAATTTAATAGTGAGTACATGTGGTATTTGTTTTTCCATTCTGTAGATATTTCACTTAGGATAATGGTCACTAGTTCCATCCAAATTGTTGCAAAAGGCATTAAGTCATCCTTCCTCATGGCTGTATAGTATTCCATGGTATACATATATCACATTTCCTTAATCCACTCATGAATTGATGGGCATTTGGGTTGATTCTACAGCTTAGCAATTATATATCCAATAAAGGACTAATAACTAAAATCTACAAAGAACTCAATCAAATCAACAACAACAAAAAAAAATTCAAACTGCCCCACTAAAAAGTGGGCAAAAGACATGAATAGAAGCTTTTCAAAAGAAGATAAACAAATGGCCAATAAATATATTTCCATAGATTTAATCATACTATAGTAATATTTCACTGTACCATATTTGTTCAAACAAAAATAATGTGGCTTGGTTAGTGACAAAGTATTCACAGGTAACTGTTCTTTTGATTTGGGCTCGGTCCCATATTGCAATGAAAACCTAGTAACAGACCATTTTAACAAATTCTTGTGAGGCCACATTCCTAAACACAGCTTTAAGTTGGCATATGATTTCACAGCTACATATCTTAACATATTAATTCCATCCTAATATAATCATGTCCCAAATACAGGTCAGGTTAAGAATTGTATTTGGGGTAAAAAGATATAAAACTATAGAGTTAATAGCTTCTAAACACATAGTTTGTCAACTTCATTGCAATAAAGAAAGTCTGGATCCTGAGGTTGAGACTTTCTTACAACTAGATGCAGTGTTTGTCACCAAGTGAAGGCATGAACTTGTGACATAACTTACATAATATCAGAATTGATATCTTGAAAATGAACTCCATTACTAAAAGCAAACAATTTAAAATTAGGTGTAAGGCTGGTGGCGGGCCCCCTCCCTTCCCTAGATAAAAAAAAAAGAAAACGCTCATGAGTGCAGACCCGTCTAAGACAAACTGCCAGAGTGGGCTGAGAGGAACCACACTCAAAAGTCCACCGGGATACCAACATTTTCGCTCCTGGATTCCACAAATACCTCCAGCCCCTCCTATTTCTCAAGGACCACCAAAGGTCACAAAAGAAAATCCCAGCTCTTCCTGCCAAAAGTCCCTAGCCAGGCCCAAAGGATATAAAAGGCCTCAGCCCCTTCAAACGGAGGCAACTTCTGGGCCCCCCCCTCTCTTGGGGCCCCAGAACCTTGTCCATGAGTGTATAATAAAGCCATGTGGTTTGGCCCCCACTCTGTCTGTCTTTTATTTTTGCTGCCTCTGAAAAACCTTACATTAGGCATATGCTAATTGTGATGCATTCTCATGAACTGGAAAAAATGTACTGAATACCTGTATTTTCCACTCTAACATTTAGGACAACTTAAACTAAATAAGTATTTATGTAAATCTTAGTTCACTGTATGCCTTTTATGGTTGAAAAGATGGTTTTGTCATATTCCTGTTATAACTCTACTGCCTGTCATATTGTAAGTGAATTATTAAATGATTGAATGAATGAATGATATCTAAGTCCACAAAGGAAAGAATTCTCTGGTGTTCATCTGCTGTTGATCTAGATAAAACTGGGTAGTAAGCTGAATTTATCTTGTCTTTTCAGCTTCCCTCCCTGCGTCAGTCCTGAATCATACAAATGATCTCATATCCTTTTCAAAATCCAAATGTTCAGATTTTTCAGGACAGTAAATGTTATCAAATATTTATATTTTGAGATAAAAATAAGAAAACTCCTCATGGTTTCAGTACTACGAATAAATTGTGGAAGTAAAGGAGTTACCCCAGCTTGAAGGGTTTCAATAATAAGCAGCCAGTGAAGGATGAAAGGAGTATAGCAATTGATAGCTCCAGGAAAGAATCAGCAGGACTTTTCTTCCTCCCAGTTACTTGCTTCCTCAGAATGGCCTAACTTTTTAAATAACAAAACAACATGGTGATCAATACTACTAGCATGCTAAAATTTGAATTACCATCAACCTACAAATAGCCACTTATTATCAGATGCCTTTAGGTGTCTAATCTCAAAAATTATGTTAACAAAATTTACAAATCCATTTAATTCAGTAAAATAGCAGTGTCTCCCTTCCTCACTGTCCTTGTTGAGCTCAGAGAGAACTCTTCCATTCCAGTCTCTCCTACAAAATCAACAGCTTCAAGGAGGTCAGTGCTATAACCCAAAACACACCACTGGTTTCTTTTCTACTCTTAAGAGGTAAAAATCCACCTTTGAAACACATGACAATTCAAATTGAATCCTTCAATTCATTTTTATCTCAATTTTTACCAAAGTAAATCCTTGCCATCCATCCATGTCTGTATGATGTTACCACCATGCCTTCCATCTACCACCCTCTACCACCACGAGCAGTTGAGTTGCAAATGGATATTACTTCCTCTGCCTTTCCAAGATTGGGTTTCTCCGTAACGGAGGTAACCACCATTGGAAAGTATACACACTGCACTGATGAGCTAATGCAGCAAAAAAACCTCTTTAATGCAATTAAATCTTTTCACTTAGTAGCACTTAAAATGGACTATTACCTTGAAGAAATGAACTAAAGAAAAGCTCTGTGCACTAGAAGGATAGGAGTCAGTAAAGGGTAATACAAAAACACTGAAGATTTCAGAAATCTCCCAACATCATTTTAAAATGCTTTTTCAAATGATCTAAAGTACCATTTCTTTAAGAGAGTGTATATATATATATATAAATATATATAATATATGTAATATATATACATATATAATATATAACATATATTATATGTAAGAGATTTTTATATATATAAAACTATAGGGTAAACATTGATATTGATACAGATTTATGAATTTGAAAAGTAAAAATCTAAAGATTATTCTAAGGCAATAGGTTTCTAAGTCACATGGAGTCCAGATATTATCTAACAATGGGATTTGAAGGGTAATAAACTCTGAACTGAAATCCCAGAATATTTATAAAAAGTAAATTAACCATATTTTTACTATGTTCACATATTTATAACCAAAATGTATAAAAAACCTAAATTATTCTCCTTTAAATAATTTAATTTTTAAATACTATATCTACAAGAGCTGTATTCTTTATGGGTTCCCTGCCAGTCAACCTGTGAACTTGGAAGCTATCAGGAACATAAGGAAATGATCCAGGGACCCTGATGCCATAAACAAGAGTCTAGCAAACCATTTCATCAGTCAGCTAGTGAATTGCATTAGTAGGGCAAGCAGTGTATAGATGACTGCAAGTTTTTTTTTTTTTTTTTTTTTTTAAGATGAAAGATACTTAGCAGTATTTAAATGTTGATGGCTAGAATTCTTTTGAGAGGAAACAGTTCAATAAGAGAAAGGAAATAATTAACAGATCATGGGTTCTGGAAAGGAAATGGGACCAAAGTCTACAGAACAGGTAGAAGGACCAGCCATATGTAAAAGATGAGGAAGCTCTGTTTTAACAGGAGGAAGGGTATGCAAGATGTAATAATACTGCAGGGGAAGTAGTCCAACCATATGTGGATATTCTGTGTTCTATGCAAAAGGATATGAGGTCTCTGAGGAGTGTCTTTGTGAAAAACCTATGTGTGACATTTTTCTGACCTGACTATAGGTAATTGCAAAGGCTTTACCTGGCAAACTTCATGAGGAAAGCTGCCCTTGCTACGCCAGACTTAGAACACAGCCGGTGCATGTAGTCTCTGAAAGGAGTTGCAGTCAAGGACTCAGGCCCCTGGCTGGTCATGCTCTTGGCATATTTTTGTTCCTGGGTCTTCTCATTTGAGGCCTTGGGAAGAGGTGATGAAAACACTTTTCCCTACTCTCAGCACCCAGTACTTATCCACTCCTATTTCTCTCCCTCCACCATCCCCCAGCCCACATAAAACTGCCATAAGACTGGAGACCTCAACAGTGAGATGACTATCACATCTGTGCTAATCCTTTTGACCCTTGAGCATAGGCACAATTCCATGGAGGAAATGGAACAAGAGGAGTTTGTGCCTGTTCAGGTTTTCACCTCTGGCTTACACCATCATGGTAAGTGATTAAAGGACTAACTCTTTCATTTTTGGCTTGTTTTAATCAGCCTCTCTGACACCTGACACTCAGCTATCCCTCCCACCTCAGCTGAGCTCCAGACAATCCCTTCTGAAAGGGGATTCATAACTTTGTTTCTCCATTCCTAGCTGTGTGACCTTGAGCAACTTGCTTAACCTCTCTACACCTCTCAATTTCTCACCTGTAAAATAAGGATAAATATAGCAATAACAACTAACATTTACAGAGTTACTGGGAAGATTAACTAAGATGAGGCATATAAATATGCTTAGCCTTAGAGAATTTTGAATACCAAGATGAGTTTTTTGTATATTGCTAAAAAATTTGTTAATTTTGTTTCTTTTTCGAATAGGAAATATATGAACATGGTAAAAAAAATTGCACAGGAAAAAATATGTATAACATAAAAGCAATTTCCTTGCTTCCTGGTTTCTATTCTCCACTAATGCATATATAGTATAATATTGCAATCTTAGGTGCTACATGTAGGTAAAGTAGAAAATCTTGATTTCTTTAAATGTAGATAAAAATCTAATCATATAAATTTAATATGCTGTGATTAATATGTGTTTTATTTTAGCTCTTAATTTTTTCTGCACCAATCTTATGTCATTAAGTGAAAATACTTATTATAATTTTATAGTCTAAGTCAGGGGTGGGCAAACTTTTCATGTTGGAAAGCAACATTAATTTAGCTATAATCAAATAAGGCCACATTCAAGAAATTTCAATTAGATATACTTAAAAATGTACATTGTTTTGTAAAAATCTAATTATTATGTACTTAATAATTCATAAAATAAAAATTATTTATTTTAAAGTTAACTAACCTTTTAATGACTTTGTGGTGTCTGCTTTTTCTTGGAAAGCATTTGACTATTTGGTTGCAGCATGGAAGCCCACAGTTTCAGCTGATCCTCTAGATGAGTATCAGTCATTTGTGACCTTAAGGGCATCTTGATTTGGGTTAGGTAGGAGAATGTAGGTTTACAGCAATAAGTAGTTGAAAAGCAAAAAGTATTTTGGGGGCATGTTGCCAAAGGCGTGGGTATTCTACCACATTTTTTCCATATTTTAATTGGATCTTAGCATCAAACAATGACTTTAAAAGTCACTACTGAGAGCTCAATCAATTCCATTTGTAGTTCTTTAGATGCCTTGGTGATATCAACTAGGTAAGGTTGAATTGCTAATTTGAGTGTGATATCATGATTCTCAAAGTCAGTGAAACTTTCATTGTATTTTCCAATTAATAGGTCTATAACAGCTGCATCGTTTTGAGACAATTCACATATATCATCCTGCTCATCAGTGGCCTTTGCTAATTAGGGAAAACGTTCATCTGAAATGTTCTTTTGAAGTAGTGTTTTGAAAAAAAGATAGCTTTTTTCGAAATGCTTGGATTTTTTTGCCATATAACATATATAGACGTAGTTTTACTTTGCAAAGAAATACTCAAGTTGTTTTCGTTTGACATATTACACAGAAATGCTGCATTCCTATAGAAAACTTCTTTCAATAATTCATATTGCCAATTATGTTTCTCATAAAATTTAGCTATGTGTTCTCACAGAGATAAAATTTTGCCTAACACCTATCCCTGAGATAGCCAATGCACTTTAGAATGATATGGAAAATTGACACTGAATACCTCATTGTTCAACTTTAGCATGTTATGAAACTGAGGATGCTGTGTTGCATATGCACTAATCTAGTTAATAATATGTATAACTTACTACAAACTGTCACTTAAAATAATAGCTTGAGCACAGAGATTTTGCTGATGCAAATTACAATGAAAAGAAATGAAAGCGTCTAGATCTGCTAATACTTTACTTTATATGTGCAATAAACTCTTCATGTTTTCCTGTCGTGGAAGGTGCACCTGTAAGGGAAATTACATTTGTATAGGCAACAGGTTTCTTAGGCCAAACTAAGATGACTGCTGCAATGTTTTTTCTGGCCCAGCCCCCCTGGTTAGCTGGCCTTCCAGGGAGGCATGAGTCAGCATACTCATGGAACCAAGGTGTTATCTCCTGTGTGAACCCATGTGATCACGCTTTCCCATGGCATGTTGCCACCATTGTTCAGAGCCATATATAAGCACATCATGTTTTTGGCCTTGCGTTTTGCCACTGCTTGTATCCCTCCATAATAAAGAACATATCTTACCTGACTGCTGCTATTGACCTTTTCTTCCAATTTCCAAAGGCTGCACCGGAGCACTCACTAGCCACAGGGCATCCTCTTCACACTTGGTATAGTCTGGCAGGATCCAGAGGGGTAAGTGTCCTCTACACCCCAGCAGGGGAGGACATAAGGCCTCCTATGGGCTTGTGACTGCCAGTGGCAGCGGTCATGGGCCCTTGCCACCGGCTAGGAGCAGGAAAAGGCCTTGAAGTCCTTGGAAGAGTCTATGCAGCCTAGGGAGCAAGCAGCAGCTGCTCAGGTGGGCTGGATTTTCCTTACAGCCTCCAAGAGCAGCATAAGGATGCCCTGCAGCGAGAAGCCCAGGTAAGGGAGTTACAAGAGACAGGAAAATTTGGAAGTCTGCCTGCAGGAGTTGGAGAAAGAGTAAATGAGCAGTCCGACCTAGGAGTGAAGAAAACTGCTGAAGAAACTGCAAGGACACAGCAGACTGAGGGCGGCCCTCCACCTCTGCTGAGAGCCCGTCAGAGCGTAGAATAGAAAATGGAGCATGCGCAGCCCATGGGGCTTTGGGGCCGGCGCAGGCGCGCCTACAGTAATGGAGCGTATCTTCTACTCTGCCTACACCCCCACGGAGCTGCGGGAGCTGGGAAAACAGTGCAGGCAGCTTCCTGAGGAGACTGTGCCCGCCTGGCTGGCGCACTTATGGGATGAAGGGACAGACAATGTCCTGTGCTTCTCAAGGGAGATGGAACAATTGGCATCTGTAACTGCAAGTCCTTCCCTGAGGCAGAGGCTACAGACAAGTGGTCGTCTCCGCGAGGGCGACCACTCCTTGCTTGAATGGCTTATGGCTGCTGCCCGCACAGTATGGGATGACCCCGGAGAACTACCCGAAACTGTAAGTGGACTTCATACACAGACTGAATTCAGACTCTTTGGGAATTGGGAATGCACTAAGCCATTTTTGCAGTAGATAAATGGCCGGGCTGATAAGAAGCACTTGACTACACACATGCACAACCTAATTTTAGTCACAGCTCCCCCGTGTGTTTGGCACGCTGGCGGCTGTGCTCATTCTCTATGTGGGGAAGCCGATACATGAGGTCACCACTGCCATGGTGGCTCTGGGAGATGCCAAAGAGCAGAAAGTGGGGAAGGGATGAGTATGTATATACAAAGAGCCAACAAGAGCCCATGAGGTCAGGGCCCCTTACAGAAGAAGGCAGTACAAGGGGCCCATAAGGTGTCTTGAACCCAGATGTGGCTAGACCTCCTATTAGCAGGAGTAAATAAAGGGAAGATAAACAGCCTAATGAGGTATTACTGGCTTTGTGGAATCAGCTGGCTCCCCACCAGCAATTCATGAAAGCAGCCAAGAGGTGGGGAGCTCAGACGCCCACCAAAGAGACCCTCAATGTGTGGCTGCAAGATTTTATGGTTGAAATCCCCCTCTTTGATATAGACTAGGGGTTAGGCCAAGGCACCTGGTTAGAGGGGACCTCAGATGACTGGAGGCCGCATGTGGAACTTGCTATTCATTGATTCCCTACTAATGTGCAGTGGGTTTTGGCCTTGGTGGATATGGAAATGAACTGCTTCCTAACTTATGGAAACCCTGAGTGGTTTGCTGGACAGACAGCCCACATTGATGGCTATGGTGGGCAAACTGTCAAAGTTAAACAATTGACTATTCCACTGGGGATAGGGTGTTTGGTCCCTAGGCCATAGTGTGTGTGTCCCCTGTGAAGGAATATATTGTGGGTGTTGACATTCTGCATGTCTTAACCCTAGCCACCTCCGTGGGGGAGTTCCACCTCTGAGTTAGCATTGCTGGTGGTGCGTGACCACCCCTATCACCCACAGCAGGTTCTGCCCACACCTCACTGTGTGGTACGCACCCAATAGTATCATTTGCCTGGGTTTGGGGAGGGGCACAAAGAAATTTCACAAACCATATTGCATCTGGGAAAGGCCAGCATAGTGCGCCCGGCTCACAGTCCATTCAACTCTCCTCTTTGTCCAGTTAAGAAACCAGATGGAACTTGGGAATGACAGTAGACTACTGGATAAAGTGATTCCCCCACTGCATGCCACTGTGCTGTCTACACTGGATCTGATGGATCAACTGAGTTTGGTGCTTGGACAGTACTGCTATGTAGTGGACCTAGCCAATGCCTTTTTCTCCACAGACATAGCTATGGATAGTCAAGAGCAGTTTGCCTTCATGTGGGAAGAATGACAGTGGACATTTGTGGTGTTATCAAAAGGTTACCTCCACAGCCCAACCATATGTCATGGTTTGGTGGCACAGGATTTGGCCACATAGAGTCAGCCATCTTCAGTGTTTCTGTTTCATTATATTGATGATATAATGTTAACCTCTGATTCTCTTACAGATCTAGAAGAAGCTACCACCAGTCTTCAGACCTCATTGGAACAATGGGGTTGGGTGGTAAATGACTCCAAAGTCCAAGACCTGGCCGATCAGTCAAATTCTTGGGTGTTGTCTGGTCAGGTAAGACAAAAGCAATCCCCAAGACAGTTACAGATAAGATTCAAGCCTTCCTCTGACCCACTATAGTGAAAGAGTTACAAGTGTTTTTGGAGCTTTTGGGGTATTGGTGTATATTCATTTCCCACTTTGCCCAACTGTTGTGGCCATTGCATTCATTGTGTAAAAAGGGGGCACAATGGGACTGGTCCTGGGAGGCAGATGACTCTTTTATGGCAGCTAAGAGGGCTGTTGCACAAGCCCAGATGCTACAAGTAATAGACTGCTCATAGCCGTTTGACCTCAAGGTGACAGTTGACCCAAGTGGAATGGGCTGAGGTTTGACGTAACACCAGCATAAACAGAGGGTCTCTATTGGGTTTTGGTCCCAGACTTGGAACTTCCCCCAGGTATGCTATTCCTTGGTGGAAAAGCAGCTGGCGGCTGTGTATGCCGCCCTTCAGGCCTGTGAATCTATAACTGCACAGTCTAAGGTGCTAGTGCACACCATATATCCCATAACAGGATGAGTGAGGTCCTGGATAACCAGCCCAAGATCAGGGGTAGCCCAGAAACCCACTCTGGCAAAGTGGGGAGCTTACTTGGAGCAATGAACAGAGTTCAGCTCTAGTACTTTAACTGAAGAGTTGCAGACAGTACCCGGTCCTGTTGAATTTGTGTCTAAGGCTGACCCTCGGACCATGATAATACTTAGGGAGGAGAGCCAGTACCTTGAAGTACAGGGTCCCCCTCCAGTGGAGGCATGG
Source organism: Mirza zaza (assembly GCA_008750895.1). Lineage (NCBI taxonomy): Eukaryota > Metazoa > Chordata > Mammalia > Primates > Cheirogaleidae > Mirza > Mirza zaza. The sequence continues at coordinate 25,323 of VSMD01010895.1, forward strand.
TATACCACTGGATCCAGTTGTGGCCCCTTAGCCCAATGGGCGGCAGTGGCTGTCCAGTTGGATCATGATGAAATTTGGTTTGAAATACGGACAGGGGCAGAACAACCAATGGGCTGAATTGCGTTCTGTGTGGACTGTAGTTGTGCACCAGCTGTCACTTTTATATGTGCACTCATAGCTGCACTGATAGCTGGGCCATATTTAAGGGCCTCACTGTCTGGTTACCTACATGTAAGGCCCAAGATTGGCTAGTAGGGTACTACCTGGTATGGGTGGCTTTATCTTCCTGCTTGTTCAACAGGAAGGTGCCTTTGAGGTGCACGTGAGGATGGCCCTATGTCCTGGGGAATGTCTTTCCTATCTTTATCAATAAACCATATAATTGGGATGCCGTGTTTTCCCCCTGGCACGGGATGAAATGGATTCCATGGTGATTCTACCTGGCAGCTATCTTTTCCCCTGGGGGTGAAACCATTAAGGTAGAAATAAAAGTAAATGCCCCAGTGGAGCATACTGCTTAGGCCCTGAATCAAACCAGGCAGGACTTGACCCTCCTGGTGACTAAAATCACCCAAGTGAGAAAAATGGTTTTGCAAAACGGCATGGTCCTTGATCTCCTCACTGCAACTCAAGGAGGCACATGAGCAGGCACATGAGCATATATACACATACTGAATGTTGTGTATATATACCTGATCACCAGAAGGATAGTTCCTCTGCATTGAAGAAAATTGATGGTGAGATACAAGCCATCCAACAGTTAACTGGAGACCCATTACGACAATGATGAGAACGTCTCTCTTCCTCTTGGTGTTGGACCCTTTTAGTGTTAGGAGCTACTGGCTGTGGTTTGATAATACTGTGTTGTTCCCTGTATTGTTGTTGTGGCATTTGTGCACAGTTGGCCTTTGTTGTGGCATTTGTGCACATTTGTGCACAGAGGCCTCCTCCCTATGGGCCTGTGTGTCGGCAGTGCAGCCTACTACCTAGGAGTTGGAATGTAAGAGAAATTGCATTTGTATAGGCAACAACACATTTCTTAGGCCAAACTGAGATGACTGCTGCAATGTTTTTTCTGGCCTGGCCCCCCTGGCTAGCTAGCCTTCCAGGGAGGCATGAGTCAGCACACTCATGGAACCAAGGTGTTATCTCCTGTGTGAACCCATGTGATCACACTTTGCTGTGGCATGTTGCCACTATTGTTCAGAGCCATATATAAGTGCTTGCCATGTTCTCGGCCATGCTTTTTGCTACTGCAGTATCTCCCCAACAATAAAGAGCATGTCTCACCTGCCTGCTACCACTCGCCTTTTCTTACAATTTCTGAAAGCTGAACCGGAGTGCTCGCTAGCCACAGAGCATCCTTCTTACAGCACCATCTATACATACATTCACTAAATTTACCAAATTCAGTCCAACTTCACTACACTTATCTTGCAGATTGTTGAAGATATCTATTCCTAGTGTTCTGTGCTCAAGAGTGCTCTAAGTGAGTAACTCTTTATAATAAAGAAAATCTTCTGTTATGACTGGAAGTATACTACACCAAGTCGGTAATACCTGTTAATTCATCCAAAGCAATTGAATAATATATATTTTCCTTTTGAAGTATTGCATGAAGGTGTTCTATTATCAGGTGTTCTGTAAAATTTGGAGTCAGTCAAAAGGCCACATTTAAGGACCTAGAAGGTCACATGTGGCCTATGGCTACAGGTTCCTCACCCCTAGTCTAAGTACACTCTTCTATATTATACCTTGCAGTGAATTTTAAGCTTCTGAAAAAAAAATACCAGCCTTTGCTTTGAAATATGCTAAACTGTTTTATTTAACTAGAGTAGCTCTTTATGTTTTTAGTCTGTAAAGGCTTTTCTATTTAAGCAGAAAGAATAGTGAAGTTATCAAGTAACATGTTTAAAGAAAACAGTTTAGTTTTAATTCTCAAAGTGATATGGATTCTTCACTAGCCATTAGATGAAAACTAAATGCAATACTACATGCAATACATGATCCCAGATCATGGGCCAAGAAAAAATATAGTGAATTGGACAATAGTATTCTATCAATATTAATTTCTTAGTTTGATTATTATATCATAAAATAATTATATTTATGTAACATAATTATCAGTGGTGATATATGATGATGTTCTGTGTGTAAAATTACATATTGAAATATTTTGGAGCAAAGGCACATAGTGGTCCAACTTACTCTCAAATGTTCAAAAAGTTATGTATTGAAAGAAAGAAAGAGAATGGCAAAAAGAAATAAGGCAAATGTAAACAACTTGTAAATCTGGGCAACTGGTATACAGGTGGTACTTTAACACAATTTTTTATAAAAATTTGAAATTTTATCCAAAGAAAAAATTCATTTAATCAATCAATCAATCATGGCTTACCCCAAACTTTTGAGCCTGAATGACCTGAATGCCAAGGGGAAAATAAGAAAAGGTCAGACGGAAACATAGGATTAAATTGTGAAGCATGTGAATGATGAGGTGTGATGTATTCAAGGGAATATTATTTCCAGGCATCAGCTGGAACATTATATCTGGAAAAAGGACAGTGGCAAAGACAGATCCCCATCATTATCATGAAGTAGCTCACAAATACATCCAAAACTGTCCAGAAAAAAATGTTAAGTATGATTATATACAGGTTATTTTAAAAGGCCATCAAACTAATTAGAAATCTCATTGAATGAGAAAACTCAAAGAACTATATCATTCACAGTTCAGAAAACTGTAGAAAACGATCTTAAAATCTCTGATTTAATTTAGGCTGACTGTTGTCCTTTTGTTTCTCCACATTGTGTTGACTTATAGATATTGATAACTGGACTGATGTTAGTGGTTACTTTAATTGTGTGCATGAAATAAAAGGAACATTTCATACTTTAGCATTATTTTTTTTATTCCCTAGAGTACCAGAAAATATGTAGCCTTTAAATTATATTTTAGAAGTAGCTCAAGACTCCAAACAGTTCTGCATTTTAATAGACAAGCTTAATTGACTTCTGTTCTTGAATGACTGATGTGTGGTCTCTCTGGTAATGCTGAATGCCACCTGTTCTGTAATCATTTTAATCATCAAATTGCCACATGGCACCAGTTATGGATGCTTCTAGTCTGTAATATGACAAATATTTTAAGGGACATTTGTTTTTCTATTTATATTGTACTGATGAATTGAATTTGAGGAGACATTGATGGTCCAAAAGGGATTCATTTAAGGTACGGATGGACTCTTGTCTCTAAAACAGTGTTTCCCCAACACCCAAGAACCATTGAACCTCTCTACCAAATCAAGACAAATGTGTTTGCTTTCTAGAATTGCACAGATAAATGTAAAATTGGACTGAAACTTTTTTATTTTCTCCTTTTAAAAAATGTGTCTTATTATAAAACTGCAATGTTACTCACACAAACAACTATTTTAAGAAGCGGTTGTTATAAGATGCCATATACCAGAGGGAATCTTTTCAAAAACTTTGGTCTACAATGCAAATTCATTTCTTAGATCATACCACACAGCTGTGTGATAAGTGTATGTGCTCTTGGCTATAGTTATGATAAATTCTTTGAAGGAAACTTCCTCCATAACAATCAGTCAAGAAATATAAAAAACAGACAATGAATTCCACTCCATTAGTTTTGTGCTTTCTGCTTTCTCACACTGTAGTTTCATGCTTGTCTGAGAACTTTCATAATCATATTTATTTGAAAAGAATTGATTTTATTGTACATCTAAAATAACACTAGAGCACTTAAAACAAGTACCCATGAGAATGTAAGGTGCTACTCTTATCATATAACCACAATAATGAAAAGTATCCCCATTTTAAAGCAAAAATACTTACAGAAAACAATCTTTCCTTTGTAATGATAATTTTAGCACTAGTCTTGACCACAATTCAATTTATTTATTCTACAAACAATACTAGTGCTAACCATAGGGATTTCAGTAATACAGAAAAAAAAAAAAAAAGCTTAATCACCATTGTGTTCCCATTGCTTCAGAGTATATTTTACAATAGCATTTCTAGTTTTTACAGAGCTACCCAGGCTGCAGCTAAATTAATTCTTTTAATCATCTCATACAATATTTACTAAAGTAAAACTATTACATAAAGCATATTTTCTGCCTTGTGAATATAAAACTATAGTAATTATATGGTGCATTTATTACACAAAAAGTGTGTATGGTTTAATTAAAAGGAGCAAATCTATTATTTGTTTCAATGACACCCTCCATTTTTAATGCTACTGAATGGTAAAATTTTCTTTCCAATTTATTATACTATAGATACTGTGTAGTATTTTTGAATGAGATAGGACTCACAATCTTTTATGCTATAGTGACAACATTACATGACTGAAATTAAGGTCTGTTTATACAAGCAAACAAGTATAGATATTAAAAGCATGAGAACAGGACCCCTGCTAATGGAGACAACAGCTAGATGAACTAAAATAAAAAACCAGCTAGAGGAGCAGACCTCAGTGGCCACTTGAGCACAGCAGGTACACTCTGTGGTATGCCTCCTGGAGGGACTGGAGCAGGAATGAATATTGACCTTGGGGCAGGGGTGGGAAGGAAAGAAGAAGAATTCAAAGCCTGTCCTCCAGCTTCCAGTCTAAGTGCTATAGCCACCCATGGGCATTTTCTTTTTCCTTTTACAAATTTACTCTTCTGACTCTCCTTTCTTTAATTAAGTTCATAATAGAATTTCTTAACTTGTAAAATGATTTCAATTTCTCAAGCAGTCCCAGAGAGAGAGACAGAAGCTGTGCCTATTAGGAAGTAAGTAAATAATAAACTGACTTTTCTTTTCTATTCTTTTCGTTATGCCTATAAGCAATAGAAAGAAAAAATTCAAGCAGGTACTTCGCCATAAAAGACAAAAACAATTTGAAATTCAATTTACAATTATTTTTATTTTAATAAATCATTAACCAGTTGTTTAGATATTATGTAAAATGGGACCTATCTATTTAGACTGATTGTTTCTTCTACAAATTGAAAATAACTTATTTATTATGAGATAATTAAAACATAGTATAGAGTTGGCTTCTATAACTGAGTTACAGAAAAAGCAGTTTTTCTGTAGAGCAGTCTTCATTTATCATCGATAAGGCTTATTGAGGGTATATTATGTGTAAGATATTGGGGTAGAGATTTATTTAAGACATAGTGCTTGTGTTAAGGAGGCTAAAAATCCAGTAGAAACCATCCATTGGAGTATTTATAAATGCAAGCATAGCATCTGTGAAATACACTGGCACTCTAAGAGGGATTAGAGATAAGTAGGAACAGTGCTCAACAGAAGAAATTACAGTATTGTATATGTAGAATCATGGGTTCCAGAAGACAAGAAACAGAAGAGATAGAGTTTGGTGCCTGATTAGTTGTGGGAGAAAACAAAAAAGAGTAATGGTAGCAATGCAATAATAATGTCAATAAAAATAGCTATGAATCCTTAGTTGTGTGCTAGAACATAAGCTCAAGTGAACAGGGATTTATCCACTTTCTGTATTATTGACTGCTGGGCCCTCAGTTCCCAAAACTGTGTCTAATACATAGTAGGTGCTCAATAAATGTTTTTTTGATGATTAAATAATGTGCCAGTTGTCTTATGTACGTTAGGTTTAATCCCTATAACTCTCCTACAAGGTTATTATTTATATTCCCAATTTTTAATTGAAAACATATTAAGGACCATGCTAAAGTCATACTGATAGCCATTATTGAAAATTTTTCTAACTATAAAAGTGGTCTTTATTCTACAATATGAGACAATCTACTTGGAAAGATACATTGACTTAGAAGGCATATCTCTAGGCCTTATTCTGTTGTTAACAAATCAGGTAACCTTGGGTAAGTTACTTAGTTTCTCTATGAAACTATTCCACTAGGAGGGAGACGACTATATCTGCAAATATAGTCATGTGATGCTTAACGATGGGGATACATTCTGAGAGATGCATCCTTAGGCAATTTCCTCATTGTACAAACATCGCATAGTATACTTACATAAACCTAAATGGTATAGCCTACTACACATATGGCTATATAGTATAGTCTATTGCTTCTAGGCTACAAACTTGTATAACATGTTACTGTACTGAATACTGTAGGCAATTGTAACACAATGTTAAGTATTTGTATGTATAAACATATCTAAACATAGAAAAGATATAGTAAAAATATAGTATAAAAGATTAGAAAATGGTATTCCTCTATGGCAAACTTACCTGGAGCTCACAGGACTGAAAGTTGCTCTGGGTGAGTCAGTGAGTGGTGAGTAAATGTGAAGACCTAGGACATTACTGTACACTCTGGTAAACTTTATAAACTCTGTACAATTAGGCTACACTAAATTGATAAAAGAAATTTTTATTTATTTAATAATGATTAAACTAAACTTACTATAACTATTTTTATAAACATTTTACCTTTTAAAATTTTTGACTTCTGTAATAACAGTTTAAAATACAAACACATTGCATAGCTAGACAAAACTTTTCTTTCTATCTTTATTCTACAAGTTTTATTCTATTTTAAAAATCTTTTATTGTTTTTAACTTTTAAACTTTCTTGTTAAAAATGAAGACACAGCACACAGATTAGCCGAGGCCTACACAGGGTCAGCATGATCAATATCACCGTCTTCCACTTCCACGTCTTGTCCTACTGGAAAGACTTCACGGGCGATACCACGTATGGACCTGTCATCTCCTATGACAGCAATGCCTTCTTCAAAAATACCTCCTCAAGGACCTGCCTGAGGGCGTTTTGCAGTTAACTTATTTTTATAAGTAAAAGGAGTACATTCTAAAACAACAATAAAAAATATAATATAGTAAATACATAAGCCAAGTAATGTAGTCACTTATATCAAATATTATATACTGCACATAATTTTATGTGTTATATTTTTACACAATTGGCAATGCAGTATGTTTGTTTACATGAGCATCATCACAAACAAGTAATGTGCTGTACTATGGCACTGTGATGGCTAGGACATCACTAAGTGGTAGGGATTTTTTATCTCAATTATAAGTTTATGGGACCACTATCATATATTTGATCTGTCATTAACCAAAACATTGTTATGAGGTACATGCCTGTAGAGAAATAGTTTTCCATACCATAGTTATTACAAAGATCAGATTGGTTCATGTTAAAATGCTATAAAATTTGATGTGATGTATAAAAACAAAATATTGGCATTAATAATAAAGATGGCCCCCTGTAGACTATTAAATAGAGCAGGTAAAATAAAATAAATGGGAATATATGGAAGGAAAGTTGCTTTTTTAGTGGTTATTTTTTTTGAGAGCTTGATTTGTTTTATACAGATACTGCATCAAAGAATTCATGGAACACCTAGGAAATGGAAATGAATTTTGCACAATGAATTATATAGGAATAATACTTATAATTGAGGACATGTATTTGAACTCATCTGTAGAATGGCAATAGCTAAACTTATTAGAAGGATCAAAGTATTCAAAGAAAACAATACAGATTTAAGAAAAGTACAGGGCTTCAAAATGCCTGTGATGATTGGAGAAAGTATGAGAAACAGAAATGGAAGAAGAAGGAGGCTTCAGAGCAGTAGTAAGAGAAGCAACAAAGTGAGAGGTCACAGAGGCCAAAAAAGAGAGACTTCCGGTAAGGAAGAGCTGCCTGGCAGTACCTAAGATACAAGGACAAGGGCACAAGGCATGGAAAAGCCATTGCATTTGACATGGCGATATAAACTCTGCATGGGCAATAGTGTTCATATCTGATTGAGCAAAGGCCAGGTTATAAGAGGAATAAGGTATATACATCTTTATTTTCTGATTAATCTTCAGAATGACATAAGTATGCTTTAAAATAGAGGAAGGGGTACTGGAAAAAATGAGATTGGAAATGTGAAAGTGCAGTGAGTTTGCAAAGGCAGGAAAGGAAAATGCTAGACAGAGAAATAGCCTTAGCATCTTCTCTCTGTCAAGGAGAAAAGAAATTACTCTAGAAAGGACACAGAAATATTTTGTTGTTAAGAAGGGAAATTCATTGGATCAGCTTCCAATTGTAAGGCCTGTAGTGTTTAAAAGCATTAGAGATACAATAATAAACATACCCAGCAGAGTCCCTGGCCTTCCCAAACCTGTCCACCCCAGTGGACAGAAACCATTGAAGAGGGGGTTGATACAGGATGCTTGAAAAGTATGGAAGATGTTTGAACCGATGTGAAAAATATAAGAAGTTAACAAGAAATAAAGAATTGCCAAATGATATTTTTGCTCAAATGATGAAGCTTGGAATAAATATATATTGGACATAATCCATGAATTTATATGATTTTTTTCTAGTTAATTTTTTAGAATATAAACATTGAAAAACAAAAAAATGTCAAAACTTAATGAATGGCATTGCTATGACATTTTTTTTAGTACACATGTTTTTTAATGTTAAGAAAAATAAGATATTTAAGAAATATCTGATAAAAGCCAAGTTCTGAAACTATTGTTTCTATAGAATAAATAATTGGTTTGAAAAGTTAATAAATGAATTTATAAAAACATATATATTAGTAGTAAGCTTCAGAACAAGGAAATATAGTTTTAGAATAGTTTAAGAAAGATGAAAATAACCTCCAAAGGATGGGCGAGAAATGGTAAAAGTCAAATCTTGCTACATCTACAGCACTTAGTAACCAAGCTGGCACAGAAAGTCAGTTTCTCCCATACAATATATAAAACTAATATACATAAATCTCAGAGAATAAAGATGAACTATAAGAAACATGAATAGCATATCTAGCTTTATTTTTTAGGAAGGGTTGGGTTAACTATGGGCTCCACTGAACAGTTAATACTTTACTAATAAGTAAACATGAAGCAAAAGATCTAGCCTGCTGGTGATTACAGATTGGAGTAAGATTGAATTTTTAATGACAAAGTCTGAAATCTGAGAGAATCATGGAGCTGAAAAAGAAGTAAACCTAAGAAAGGAGTTGTCATCACTTGGTTACATAAACAGTGATTAGTAGGAGCTAAAATTTAATAAGGTTAGAACGATTAGTGCATGGTTTGCATACTTATTTTTAAATTTGGATTATGATACTTTTATGTGTCAAATTAACTACATCATATAATGCCCAGGTATTTCATTAATCTTTATGTCTGGGGATGTCATTGAAGGGGTTTCAGGATGAGATTAGGATTTAAATCCACAAACTCAGGAAAGCAGAGGCCCCTCCCAATGTGGGTGAGCATTATCCAATCCATTGAGGGCCTGGATAGAACAAAAGGTAGAGGACACAGAAATTCATCCTTTTGTTTCCTCCCTGCCTTCTTGAGCTGGGATAGCTCATCTTTTCAAACCCTACAACTGGGATTTACACCATGAGTTTTCCTTTGGACTCAGAATGAATTACACCACCAGCTTCCTGGGCTCCTCCAATTTGTAGATGGCAGATTGTGGTACTTCTTAGCCTTCATAACCACATGAGCCAATTCCTCATGTTATATATATACATATGTGTATATATATGTATATGTATATGTCTAAAATGTTTTATAAAATGTTCTTATGGGTTCTGTTTCTCTGAAAAATCCTAATACACTGAGTAAAATGTATTGTCCACTTTATGCTGTGTAAAACAGATGCCCACCAGTAGAGCTGGTCATCACCCAATCCCCTGAGGACCTGTGTGAAACACAAAGGTGGGAGAGAGGAGGATTCTCTCTCTTTCTGCCTGACTGCTTTTAAGCTGGGACAGTGATCTTTCTCTGCCCTCAGATCTTCTGGTTCTCAGGCCTTCAGACTCAGACACCATTGGCTCTGCTCTCAGGCCTTTGACCCATACCACTGGCCTTCCTGAGTCCCCAGCTTGGAGAAGGCAGATCATGATGTCACTCTCCTATTTCTCCTGTTTCTCTGGAGAACGCTAATACATTGGATTAATGTTTATGTCTCCTTTAAAACTCAAGTCTATATTACTAAAAGTCAATAATTTCATAGATCTTAGGAGTTTTAGAGGGCCATAAGGAACACTTCTGCTTTTCTACCCAAGCCAGACCTAAACTGAGACAAAGGAGTCAGGTCATCACAAATGTCAGCTTTGTGAACTGTCAGCATAACAGATCTTTATAGAATATGGCTTAAGTAGGGAAACTATAGGCTTCCTAATAAGCCCTGAATTAGGCATATTTAAAAAACTAATGACAGCAAACCTGGGAATCGCTGAACCCTTTTGAAAGGTCAGATCCATAGCTACCACATTTGCCATGTGGCCAAGAACAGATCCTAGCTTACATTCCCGCAGCCAGCGAAATGACAGAGTGTAGAGAGAGGGGCCAGCTGTATATGCCGACACAGCTCCCTCTCCCTACACACCAAAGGAAGCCAGGCAAACAGAGGCCAAGAGTGAACAATAATGGAGACCTCTTGAAGGGAAAAAAAGGCACAGAGGCCCTACTGTAATAATACAGAACTGTATTTCAAGGAAAAAAAAATATCTCTTTATAAACTGAGTATTCCCTTGGGGAAAGTTGCAAATTCAGACTCAAAAGGACTGACTTTACAAAGCCAGATATAAAAGCGACAGAAACATCCCAATCTTAAATGGCCTGGATAATTGCCACTTCTCACTGCTTCATTTTGACACTGAAAAACAATAAAATGGGGTCTACCTGGTTAGTCTCTCTTACACTACGGAAAAAGACTGGGTCCACAAAGATGGTTTTATCACATTTATAGCATTCAAATGAGCTCTGGAGAAACGTGTTTTATATTCTATGTTTAATTCTTCATGTATTATTATTCCTCTGTCAGTAAACACAGCCTTGCCTAGTCCTCAGAAACACAGTTTTTAAAAAAGTAACCAAGAATGTCATATAAAATGAATGCCAATATTCACAGCATGTGAATCCAAGTTCAAAATTCTTATCTTTCAACAAGTCTAGGAAAAGCCTGATGGGTTGCTAGACTATTTTTTTTAATCCCCTCTAGAATCTTTTCCAACTTGACTTCCAAGTATGAAAAGACACCCAATCAAGTTCCAAAACATTCTAAGACTTTGAAAAAACATCATTATAATGGACATATTTTCATTCTATTCCTGTCAGTGATGAACAGTATGATTATGGCAGGTCCTTTGATCTTTGCTACTATATTTCTTATAAGCACAGAGCCTGACAGGAGATACCTCATTAAATCTTCCCTTATTTCTTTTTGTTTTCCTTTTTTCCTCACTTCATTTTCTCAAAATAGTACTATGCAGCTGACATTTTCTTTGAGAAAGATACTTTATCATTATCAGTTTTTATTAAGAACATAAGTATTTGTGAATACATCAGTTATTCCTCCCTTACTACAAGAACTGTGAATTGTAAGTACAAAAAAATTCTACAGTCACACCACTGCCCTCAAGGTGTTTATATCACAAAAGTAGAAATGGCAATAAAAATGTAATATGTGAGAACCTAATCCTTGATATTGAAATTCACTCATCCATGCAGAACCAGGTTTTATTGATACATTCTATACTTTAAATGTTTGACACTTCTGATGGCCGAATATTTTAACTAGACTCAACTTGCCATCTCCTATATTTCAAAGCAGGAACTTTTCTTTTATTAAATGACTTGAAATCTTGTGGGTTAACAAATAAAAATTAAGGTTGATTTTTAATGATCATATCCTATTAAGAAATTTATAATTAAATCATTAAGTAAGTATGTTTAAATAAACTATCAGCAGTTCTGCTTTTCTGATACAATTAGAGTTTTCTTCTTTATGACTGAAATTATGAGCAGAAGATGAATTAATTTAAAAAAGTAAAGGCTTCCTAATATTTTCATTATGAATGTATTTCCTCTTTGATTTGAAAATATGAAACTATTTGAAAGTAATCACATTTCACATACAATGAATAGATAATTTCTAATGATTGCAGTAAGTATAGAGTACAAGCATAACCTCCAGAACTCAAACTGGAGACTTTTTATAAAACAATCAAGTAGAGAAACTCACTATGCTTTCTTCTTATAAAGAAAGGGCTTGTCTAAGAATTGATATGACTGATATATGAAATCTTATTATTCAAGCAAGAAGAGTGAATAGATTAGCAAAGAAAGGTTGAAATTTTGTGGAGTGCAACAAGATAATTCATAATCATGATAAAATAAAAGCATTCAGTTTCATTTTTACGTAATGTACTTCTGTAAATATAATTGCTTTTATTTTATCATGGTTACAGATTATCATGTTGCACTCCATAAAATGTCAACCTTTTTTTTACTAATCTATTAACCCTTCTTGTTTGAATAAGGATATATCCCAGGATAAGTAAATAAAAAACTGAGATGTAAAAGAAAATATTAACTTTGATATATATTTTGAGACAATTACAGGTTGCGTTAACTAGAAATGTCTTAACATAATTGTATCGCTTGTTGGGGAAGACAAAGCACTACTTATAAGTTGTCAGGCTAAGAAAAGTGGAAAACATTAATGCCTTTAATCACTCATTTGGGAGAAACGAATGATGATCATCTGGGGCATTTGGAAATATATGAATCCAAATAGACAATAGGGAAAAGGAAATATCAAACTTTGGCTTTTTGAAGCCAGCTAACTGAAATTTTCCAAAAGCTTTAAAACTTCATTTACTTATTATCTAATTACATTATGTAAGAATTAAGAGAAAAAAATCTTATTACCAATAAGTTATTCTATATGTCTAGTATCATGTAGAAAATGTATATATTAGAGGATTACATGTATAAATATTGAGATGTATTGACCCAGTTAATATTTTGATGACTTGAATTAGCTTCAAAAGTATTCTGCTTGCAAGGGTACCTAATAATAGAGTTTTATGAAACCTACATCTTTTTTGTTATTTTAATAAATTCAAGGGGTACAAGTGAACTTTTGTTACACAGACATATTGCACAGCTGTGAGGTTGGAGATTTTAGCACACCCACCAACCAAATACTGTATGTTGTACCCAATAGGTAATTTTTCATCCTCATCCTCCCAATCTCCCATCTTTGGAGTCTCTAATGTATATTATTCCACTCTGATGACCATGCATAACCAAGGTTAGCTCCCACTTATAATTGAGAATATGTAGTATTTAATTTTCTGTTCCTGAGTTACTTCAGTTAGGGTAATGTCCTTCAGTTACACCCAAGTTGCTGCAAAAGACACTATTTCATTCATTTTTGTGACTGAGTAGTATTCCATGGCATATATATATATGGCATACACACACACACACACACACACACACACATACACACACCATATTTTCTTTAAGTCTGTAAATGCATCTTAAGTTAATTTTTGTACCTGATGAGAGACGGGGATAGAATTTTATTCTTTTGCATATGACTATTCAATTTTCCCAGCACCATTTATGGAATAATTTGTTCATAACCCCATGTATATTTTTGTCTGCTTTGTCAAAGATCAGTTGATTGTAGGTATTTGACTTATTTCTGGGTTCTGTATTTTGTTCATTGATCTATATGTCTACCTTATACCAGTCCCATGATGCTTTGGTTACTATAGCCTTATAGCATAATTTGAAGTCAGGTAATGTGATGCCTCCAATGTTGTTCTTTTGGCTTAGAATTGCTTGAATTGCTTTTGATATTCAGGCTTTTTCTTTTTCATTTTTTTTTTTGTCCCATATGAATTTTAGGATTGTTTTTTCTAGTTCTGTGAAAGATGATGTCAGTATTGTGATAGAAATTGCATCAAATCTGTAGATTGCTTTGGCCAGTATGGTCATTGTAACAACATTGATTCTTCTAATCCATGAACATAGGATGTTCTTCCATTTCTTTGTGTCATCTCTGATTTCTTTCATCAGTGTTTTACAGTTTTATTGTAGAGATCTTTCACCTCTTTGGTTAAATATATTGTGAGGTATTTTATTTTTTTGCAGCTAATGTAAATGAGATTGATTTGGTTTTTTGTTTTGTGTTGTTTTGTTCTTGGACAGAGTCCTGCTGGGCTAGAGTGTTGTGGTGTCAGCCTAGCTCGCAGTAACCTCAAATTCCTGGCTGCCTCATCCTCCCAAGGAGCTGGGATTACAGGCACACACCACCATGCCTGGCTAATTTTTCTATTTTTAGTAGAGATGGGGTCTTGCTCTTGCTTACACTGGTCTTGAATACCTGACCTCAATGGATCCCCCTGCTTCAGCCTCCCAGAGTGCTAGGATTACAGGCATGAGCCACCACGCCCAGCCAGGATCAAATTCTTGATTTTGTTCTCAGCTTGATTGTTATTGGTATATAGAAATTCAACTGCTTTGTGTATGTTGATGTTGTAAACTGAGACTTTATTGAATTCATTTTTTAAATCTCAGAATATTTTAGAGAAGTCTTTGGGGATTTTTAAGATCATATCATCAGTAAACAGAGGTAATTTGACTTCCTCTTTTCCAACTTGGATGCCCTTTATTTCTTTCTCTTACATGATTACTGGCTAGGAATTCCAGTAGTAGAATAAATAGAAATGGTGAAAGTGAGCCTCCTTGTCTTATTCTAGTTCTTCGGGGGAATGTTTTTCACTTTACTATGTTCATTATGATGTTGGCTGTGGGTTTGTCATATATGACTATTATTATTTTGAAGTATGTCCCTTCAATGCCTAGTTTATTGAGGGTTTTCATCATGAAGGGGTGCTGGATTTTATCAAATCCTTTTTGTGCATCTGTTGAGATGATCACATAGTTTTTCTTTTTAATTATGTTTATGTGGTGAATCACATTTATTGACTTTCATATGTTGAATCATCCTTGCAACCTTTGGATATAACCCACTTGATCATGGTGAATTATCTTTTTGATGTGCTGTTAGATTCAGTTTGCCAGGATTTTGTTGAGAATTTCTGCATCTATGTTCATCAGAGATATTGGCCTGTAGTTTTCCTTATTGTTGTTGTGTCCTTTCCTGGCTTTGGTGTCAGGGTGATACTGGCTTCATGGAATGAATGAGGGAGGATTTCCTCCTTCTCAATACTACAGAACAGTTTCAGTAGGCTAGGTACCAGTTCTTCTTTGCACATCTGATAGAATTTGACTGTGAATCCATCTGGTCCTATGCTACTTTTTCTTGGGAGATTTTTTTCATTACATGTCCATCCACTACTCATTATTGTTCTGTTCAGGATTTCTACTTCTTCCTGATTCACTCTTAGGAGGTTGTATGTTTTCAGGAATGTATCTATTCCTTCTGGCTTTTCTAGGTTGTGCATATAAAGGTGTTCATAGTTATCTCATGTGATATTTGGAATTTCTTTGCTATCAGTTTTAATGTCTTCTGTTTCATTTCTGAGTGTATTTGAATCCTCTCTCTTATTTTATCTGTTAATCTAGCTAGTGGTCTATCAACTTGGTTTATATTTTCAAAGAACAAATTTTTTGTTTTATTGATTCTTTTTAGTTTTTATCTCAATTTTGTTCAGTTCTGCTCTGATCTTTGTTATTTTTTTTCTTCTGCTAGCTTTGTGTTTGGTTTGAGCTTGTTTTTCTAGTTCCTTGAGGTGTGTCATTAGGTTGTTAATTTGTGATCTTTCAATCTTTTTTATGTAGACATTTAACACTACAAACTTCCTTCTTAATACTGCTTTTACTGTGTCCCAGAGGTTTTGATATGTTGTATTACTAGTTTTGTTCATTTAAACAATTATTTTTATTTCCATCATGATTTCATTATTGATTCAAAGATCACTCAGGAGCAGGTTGTTTAATTTCCATGAATTTTTATATTTTTGAGAGTCTCCCTTAAAATTTATTTCTAGTTTTATTTTGCCTTAGTCTGAGAAAATACTTGACATGATTGCACTTTGCTAAAATTTATTGAGACTTGTTTTATGGCTTTACAGATGGTCTTTCTTGGAAAATGATTCATGTATTGATGAGAAGAATGTATATTCTGCAGTTTTCAGGCAGAATGTTCTGTAAATGTCTGTTAGGTCTATTTGTTGTAGATTCCAATTTCAGTCTATTGTTTCTTTACTGATTTCCTGCCTCAATGATCTGGCTGATGTTGTCAGTGGGGGTGTTAAAATTCCCACTATCATTGTTGTCTGTCTCTTTTCTTAGGTCTAGTTATAATTTGTTTTGTGAATCTGGGTGCTCTGATATTTGGTGCATATATATTGAGGATTATTATATCTTCTTGTTGAACAGACTTCTTTATCATTATGTAGTGACTTTCTTAGTATTTTTGTACTGTTATTGATTTAAAGTCTGTTTTATCTGATACAAGTATAACTACTCCTTGTTTTTAGTTCCCATTTGCATTGAATACCTTTTTCTACCACTTTAGCTTGACTTTATAAAAGTCTTTATCAAATAAGTAAGTCTCTTGAAGGCAGCATAAGTTTGGGTTCTGTGTTTCTGACAATCTATATTTTTTAAGTGGAGCATTTAGTCCATTTACATTCAAAGTTAATATTGATAAGTGAGTTTCTATTCCTGTCATAATGTTAATTATTACCTAATTGCTTTGTATTCTCAGTTGTGTAATTATTTTATAAGACCTGTGAATTTTATGGTTTTATTAATATATGTTTTTTATGATGCCAAGTATCAATCTTTTGTTTCCATGTTTAGAACTCCCTGGAGCATTACTTATAGGACTGATTTAGTGCTGACAAATTCCCTTACATTTGATTGCCTGGGATGACTTTATTTCTCCTTTATTTATGAGGTTTATTTTTGCAGGATACAAAAGTCATGGCTAACAGAATTTTTCTTTGAAAATATTGAAAATAGGACTCTAATCTTTCCTGGATTTTAAGGTTTCTGCTGAGAACTCTGTTGTTATTCTAATGGGCTTTCCTTTATAGGTTATTAAGCATTTTTTTTTCATACTGCCTTCAAAATTGTTTTCCTTCACATTGACTTTACATAGTCTAATTACTATATGAGTTAGTGAATTCTTTCTTGCAATGTATGCCACTGGTGTTCACTAAGCCTCTTGTAGCCAGATGTCTAACTCTCTTGCAAGATTAGGGAAGCTCTCCTCAGTTATTCCCCCAAAAGTGTTTTCTATACTTTTTTACTTTTTCTTCTTCTCCCTCAGGAATTTCTATGACTTGTATGTTTGGATGCTTTACATAACCCTGTATTTCTTGTAGGCTTTGTTTTTATTTTCAGTTCTTTCTTGTTTATTTTTGTTTGGGTTAATTCAAAAGGCCTATCTTCAAGCTCTAAAATTCTTTCTTCAGATTGCTCTATTCTATTGTTTGACCTTTCAACTGCATTTTGTAATTCCTTCAATGAGTCTTATAATTCCAGAAGTCTGTTTCATTTTTTCTAAATATCTGTCTCTTTAGTAAATTTTTCATTCATGTCCTGAATTATTTTTCTGGTTTCTTTGCGTGGGTCTTCAAGTTTCTCTTGTATTTCATTGAGCTTCCTTATAATCCATATTTTGGATTATTTATCTGTCATTTCAGAAATTTCAGTTTTGTTGGGATCCATTGCTGGAGAGCTAATGCGATCCTCTGAGGATGGTGAAACAATCTGTATTTTTATACTGCCAGATTTCTCACATTAATTTCTTCTTGAGAAACTGTCATTTCTCATTTTTAAATTTACTTTTACTTGAATGTAACTTTCTAATTTTTTTGTCTTTTTTTTTCCCACTTGAGGGTGTGCCTGTAATATATGTTGTGTTAGTTCATTTAGCTTCAAATTTGGGACTTTCAGAGATTTTAGATAGCTTTCTTGGTTTTAGATAGCTTTTGTATAGTGGCTTTCTCAGGTGCTGATTATAGAAGCTATGTACTAGGTTACAGTCCAACCACCAGGAAAGTAGGGGGCACTTATGTATATGAGCAGGCTACAGCAGGAACCAATAAGTATGTGCTTGGTCTCAGTTTGTTCAGGCTGTAGGGTGGTCTGTGGAATACCTGATGTCCTGTGTTCCCTGCTCAGCCCTGGAGTGGGGCATAATGGTGGACAGAGCTGGAACACCAAATTCGCCCTTGCACACCCCAATGATGAGTGAAAGTACCAGCCCTGATGGGTGGTAGGGGGGGTATGCATTGAAATGCACTGATGTCTCCACCAAGGGTGGTTGGGGGTTGAAGGAGACTACACCAGCTCCACAACCTGAGTAGGTAGAGTGTGATCTGCCTCCCTATCTGATCACTGTTCTGCAGCTCCTGACTTTCAGTTCAGATAGAAACTGTTGTTTTCTTCCATGCCATAATCTATATGAGGGCCACAGAAAAACCTATTGTCCTGAAGCTCTCTGAACAGATGGCCTCAGAGTAAAATGTCTTCCCTCAGCCCAAAACAGACAGCTTTGCAGCCTGCCATACTCCACTGCAGGAAGCTGCCACTCTTTGATGGGAAGGGCATGAGCCCTGCCCTCTGTGCAAGCCCAAGTGAGGTAGGCTGACCATCAGTTGTGCAGCCACCCCTAAACACACTGGAATGACCATCCTCCCACACACCTGTACCAACCCCTCACGGGAACAGCCACAGCTGCATTTGCAGCAGCAGGTGGGGGCAAGGAGGAGAAGTCCTCATCGACACGTTTATTCCCAGACACAGGTGCCAACTATGCACTGGGGTGGAAGCAGAGCCTGGCATTGTGCCTGCATCTCTGCTAGAGGGAGAACATACACCCTCAGCTAGCCAGGAAGGAACTCTTGAATGGAGGGGAGTCCATGCTCTGGTCTCCTTTATCCCAAGGAGCACCCCAATGTGTTTAACTCTCCTCTCTCCCATGAGCAGCCTGCCCTGAATGGTAGAACTCCAAGAATCCCGTAGTTCCTCTAGACTGCTGCAGTCTGAGTGTATGCTAGGGGTGTTTGTAGGGTTCCAGCAATGCAGAGACACAAGGATTGAGATTCCCTGGACAGTGTAGCTATAGAAACATGGCACTCCTTGAAGGGAGGGGCATTGGCCCTACCCTCCCTGCAAGCTTGGGCAGAATGAACATGCCGTCAGTAAGGGTGCAGCCACCATAAAACACCCTGAGAAATGACTGTCCCCTAGCACACCTGTGTTAATCCACCACAGGAGCAGTCATGGCTGTGTCCACAGCATTGAGAAATAAATGGAGGAGAAGTCCCCATCTCTGCATATGTTTCTGTGCACTGGTGCTTCTTCATCTCTGGGGCAGAACCACTCTCTTCCTCTATGGGACCTACCTCTACAGCCACATCTTTGTTGGGAGGGGCACAAAGACCTTCAGCTCACAAGTGGGGAGCTCTCATTTAGGAGAAGGCACATGCTCTGGTTTCCTTAACCACGAGGGGCACTTTGGCACCGTGCTCTTAAGGGTGACTGACGCTGAGTGGTAGGACTCTGAGAATGCCACAATTACTCTGAGACTTGCTGGCACCCCGTGGCTGCTACACATTGAGTGGGTGCTAAAGAATGTTTGAGGGGAGTCCAGCAATGTGGAGACAGAAGGGCTAAGATCCCCTGAGTAAGACAGAGGCCCACAACAGATGCATGATCAGTATGGCACTCACCACCTCAGCTTGGGTCTAGGGGGAGGGAGAGTGACACTGTGTAGTTTGGCAACCTGGTGCTCTGCCATCAAAAAATTTCCAAACTACCATCCGCAGTGCTTGTGCTCATGAGGGTAGAGGGTTCTCCAATAGTTTGGGAGCCAGGAGTTTGCCACAGAGTGAGGGGAGCAAAAAGAAGCACTGCTGCCTACCATTTCCAGGGGACTCCAAGTTACTTGGGGTTTATCCCTGACTAAATTTTGTTTTCTTCTTCTGCCCTCAAGCTTCTTCATATGGGTTCTTACATGGGTTCTGGAACTCTTCTTTCAGTATTCCAAATGGGTCATGCTGATTCACCTGTAACTTTGGTTCTCCTTTCTAAGAAGAACTGGTGACTGACATCTCTAGTCAGCCATCTTGGAAAAATTTTAGAAAGCATACCTAGATCCTAAGAAAAAAAGAAATGACCTTGTAATCCGAATGTTTTTTTTTCTAACAGAAGTTTTCACCTATGCTTCCAATAATACAATTAAAAGTTCTAGAGAGCAATTAATGATAGTAGTAGTGATCTTATTGAATGATTATTGCTAAATGCAGTTAGTTTTTTAAAAGTATAATCAGCCAATTATAGAGAAAGGCATATGAAGAAAAAGTATAAAAATTTGATCAATTACTAGCACAAATTCCTGATAATAAAGATAATTTAATACAAGTATGTGACAGAATACTTTTGGAGAAGAATTTTACATTGTTATTTGAAATCAAATTTTATTTATGTATTTCAATAGATAAAATTCTATTGCGCCCCAGGTGACTGCACAAGTTTACCAGTAAAGTGCTTTATTACATTTCTAAAAGATGTCAAGTAGTATTTTTAAATGTAGGCCAACTTCTGCTTCTATTTTCATATGACTCTTAAAGAAATTTAAACAACCTTTTGTTGTTATTGTTGCTGCTGCTATTATTGTTCACAGACTATCTTAAAATAAAGAAGGACATACTTTCTCATTAATTTGATGTAAGCAATTTAAATTATATTATTTAAACATTTCCTACACAGTTGGATTTTCCAGACACATAATTATCCCTGTTATCTCCCTGCAGTTATTCAACTTTTCTTTCAATTGACCCAAACTTTCTCAGTACAAGTGACCTACATTGAAACCATACCCCTACAATGATACAGAAAATACCTTCACCTGTGGGCTTTATCACATCCAGTCTGTGGATAAGCATCCCAAAGGATGTCATTTATGAATCCCCAAAGTCCCAAGCTTGTTTTTAATTTGTTATTCAGCACCAACAATTATTCATCTAGAAGACTCTCAGTTATTACTGCTTTCCAAATTCCTTTCTCCTGTTGAATTACTAGGATTTTGTCATATTTTCCAGATGGATTCATTTGCATTTTTAAGAAATAAATATCACTCAGTAATTTATTGCTTATATATTGTAATCTAAAGTTGTTTATATAACTTGAACTCATATTTGCATTTGTAGATTTTTAATTTGTTTTAAACACAGCTGACAATAAATTTTATTATGCTGTTGAATCTTTCATATGAATGTTAAAACTATACATCTTCCAATCCAAAATGGAAGGAAGTTTGTATACTTGATGCTTTGCAATCTCACCTTAAGTTTGACAAAACTTGGAGGTCTCAGAAAAGCTATATTAAGTAAATTTTAACTGGAAATACAAATATGCTACCCAGCATTGAGAAGGAACATAGAAAGGGTGCTGGTGATTACAAATATTAGCATCATATATTTCAAGATAATATTTTACACTGGCTCTGTCCACAGGAAAATAGGGCAAAATTCCCTTATGTTACTTTGTCCTCTTCTTTCTACTGTTTTAAGAATTCTGTGTTTTCTGGACCAAGTGATCAATGCTATTGATATTTAGAGCACTATCACAGACTATTATGCCCTGGCTACAAACACAATTTATGTTTTAGTTAATTTATTCATTGTTTGTTGAGCATCTACTGAATGCTCTGTACAGCATCTTTAATGATCAAGAATATGATTAGTGGCCTTAATATGATTAGTGGCCCTAATATGATTAGTGGCCTAGCTCATTTTCCAGGCAAAAAAGATGACATTTAAATTATTAAATTCCAATACTAAGGAGATACATGCAGGACACATAGAACCTAACTCCATCTGAATTACAAATAATTTTTAGAAACATAGCAACTCACAAGTGAGGTACTATTTTTCTAAATATCCCACAGTACCATCCATTAAAGTGAATTTTGGAACTTACTTTGAAGACTATGGAAATGTCAAAATTATTAAGCAAAGATTAATAAACAAAGTTATTACGTCTGCTTATGACCCTTCATGGGGAATTTGGGTATAAATATGAAAAATAAAACTTTAAAATAATTATTTAGTTTCTTTTGTTTGCAAAATAGAAAAAAGTACACTAGGAGAAATGGTTTTTATTTAGAAGGTAAAGAGTTAAAGATCAAAGTTTTATCCCTGTGGTTGGCTAATCCTTACCCTTCTATTTCTCAAAGTCCTTTATTCTGCACCACACTCATGGTTATTTTTCATCATTCTCACCTGATATGCATTCCTAGTTCTGACTAAGGATGTGAACTGTCATTATTTTTAAGCATTTTAGTGAAAAGATTTTAGCTTCCCTGAGGCATCATGCTGTATCAACAGTTCAATAAACCTGCCAAATGTTTTACTTACTTTGAAGGAGAAACAAGTTTAGAAAATATTAAGCACTTAATATTTTGTGGACTTATATGAAGTGACTCTCAGTAGAAATAAATGTCAAAAATAGAATCTCTCCTCACAATGTCAAGTTCAGCCTGATATAGTATATTTTGTAGGCCAATTGAATACAGATATGTATATATCATTAACCCTTAGATTATATTTGACTCTTATTTTAATATGAATGATTTTATTCTAATTATTAGTAGTTGACAAAACACAATGGAACTGAAATTAGTCTCAAATATGTGTGCAAAAACAGAAGCACTAAAGGGCAGATATAGCTCTATATAATCAGATTCTATTGGAGGAATAGTTACAGAAGTACTTTACTGATATATTTAGAAATATAACTTTATTCATTTTGAGCCAAAAAGTAATAAAAACCAAGGCTATTAATGGCTATTGAATGTAAACTACATGTGAGAAGTGGACTTCTGAAGATATATAAAAATATAGCTTTCACTTAGAAATAATGCAGAAAGAAATTTAGGAGATAATTATTAGTATTCAAGAATAATTTTTCTCAATCATTATTTATACATTTAAGCTACAATTTGAAACAAAGAAATTATGTCTTACATCATGCATCCATGAGAGTTTTAAAGGAAAATAGCTTATGATTTATTTATATTCTTGTTTCTGAAAGAGCAAATACAATTCATTTAAAAATACCAAAATGAATTTTTAATATACTATATTGATTATATTCTTTATTCCTTTGAGAGAGATAATAAGGCACTGTAGGGAAAGAAATGGAAGAAAGGCAATTCAGTGGGGTGAAATTTGGTGCTACTTTTCTCCTAAAGTTACCTGATCATTCCAGAAGAGGTAGGTGACAGGCTGAGAAGCTGAGCAGAATTTTCAATTGAGCTGAGATTTCAACTCTTAGAACCAGATAGACAAAATAATGGAGTTCAATGGACAGATTTCAAGATGAGCTATGAACACCAAGAAGTATAAATACAAACACTCCTAGGCACACTGGTAAAATGACTGAAAAGAAAAAAACAAAAGAAATTTTAAAAGCAGCCACAGAAAAGACTTATTACCTTCAAAGAAGAGGCAATCACACAGCTGACTTCTCAATACAAAAGAGTGGAAGATAGAGTATAATAGAACGATAACTTCAGGGTGCTAGAAGGAAATACATACAGACCTTAATTGTGTTTGTTCTGGCTATATTTTGAAAATTTTATATATCTTTTATATATATATTTAATATATAATTTATATTATAAATATATATTATATAATGTTATATATTTATATATTATATATTTATATAATTTATATATATTTATATTATATATAAATATATATATTTTATATATAAGCTTTCATTTGAAACTTGGTGTGTATATGATACCAAAATTCTTTAATTCTCTGGGCTTGGTAATAAGAATATGAAGAATAATAGAAGAGAGCATTACAGACCTGTTAGAATGGCCAACATCCAAAACACAGATGACACTAAAAGCTGGTGAGGATGTGGAGCAACAGAAATCTCACGCATTGCTGGTGGGAAGACAAAATAGTACAGCCACTTTGGAAGAAAGTTTGTCAGTTTCTTACGAAATTAAACATATTCTTACCATACAATCCAAGAATCTCACTTTCTTGGTATTTACCCAAAGAAGCTGAAAACTTACAGCACAGTCATTTACTAATCTTGTCTGTCTCCTTGGAAAGGACTAGATTTGACAATATTCTTTAAAGTTACCAATTAAAATAAATTACTAAACTTAAAGTATAAAGAAAAGGTGGGTAAAAATTTTAAGTACTTCCAAATCAATGTCCAAAATAACCAGAAGAACTCACAGATTATTTTCTTCTAGGTTTGGCTTGATTTTTTGTTGGTAGTTGTATTGAAGATTTCTGAAAAAATAGAAGTGTATTTTTCCATCTCAAAAGAAAAGCATAGTAAATATGTTTAGGTATAGCCACTAAACATGTTTTAAGATACAATATACTTTTTTGAGTATATATACTAGAAGCTTGTGTTTATTATTAGACACTAGCCTCAAAAATTATTACATGTGAGAATTACTTTTAGAGTTGGCTTTACTAACTAATTATATCAGTTAAAATATGAATGTCTGCTTTTAATGAACAGGTATTCATATTCCTATGAATGCAACAATTAGGAATCAAGTTCCATTTCTGAAGTAGCAATTTTGGAGAATTACAGTGCAGAGTTAAGAGCATGAGCTCTAGAATTAAATTATTTGTTTCCCTTCTTTATCAATCCACCTCAAATTAATATGCTTCTCTTTCAAGAGTCTGATTGTCATGCTTACTTACTTTGATTTCTTCATATGTCAGACTAGGCAGGGTAGAATCTTAAATCGCCTCCACTCCTGAGATAGCTGGGACTTCCTGCATGCCTAGCGCTAGATGTAATCACCATCAGTGTGTTACTGAGAAAACACACACAGTGAAACTGTATGATATTTACTATTCAATATTAGTGCATAAGACTTGATGCCTAAATTGTGATCTTAAAAACAAGGCATGCAAAAAGATACTCTGTGTACCTACCATAGTGTGTCCTTAGTTTTAAGAGCTATACTACCCAAACTTTGATTCAACTTCTTGTCTCTCATACTAAGGACTATATACATGTTTCAGTTTGCCAGTTAAATGATTCTACTTACAGCACAGAAGATGGCGTGACATTCCTTCAAGCCTCTCTGGTAAAAAACACCTAAAATATTAGAAAATATTTAAACGTAATCTTTCAATAGCAAGATCTTAAGGAAATCCTCAGAAGCTATAACTAGAAAACTTAAATCTAGAAAAGTCAGCCATAGTTTTAGGTAGGGTTGCCCTCAGGGCCCTGCCAATTGACTCTGTTGCTCCAGAGTTTCAGTTTTAAGGGCTATGTATGGGTGACAAGGACATGTATAGTGAAGAGTAGATTAGAGATTCAGAATTAAGCCAGAACCCTTAGAGGGTAACATACTCTGTAGCTGAAGTGAGAAACCAAACTTGTCATTTGGTTGGGAAATGTTAAGGGATCTTTGCTTCTGGTTGGCTTGAGGAAAAAATTCAAAAAAACTCCAAAACTTCCCTTGAGAATTCATAACTACCCTTCCTGGGTTAGGGACTAGAAATAATAATTGGTCCTAAAACCTCAAATCAGAGAATTTATTTAAAATTTATCCTCAAGTGCCTGTTAAATCATATACAAATCTCTGGAGAGAAAATATCTTCAAACACAAGTCTCAAGATAATCCCACAATA
The DNA here is from genome assembly GCA_008750895.1 of Mirza zaza. Lineage (NCBI taxonomy): Eukaryota > Metazoa > Chordata > Mammalia > Primates > Cheirogaleidae > Mirza > Mirza zaza. Next base: position 50,802 of record VSMD01010895.1, read on the forward strand.
AAATTCCAGAGAAGATGATTTCTCAAAAGCAAAACAAAACAAAACAAAACAAAACAAAAAACCACATTTATGAGATGTATAAGGAAAGAAATAATCTTCTGTGAGAGTCAACAAAATCATAAACTACAGAATGAGATCTTCATAGACTGTAGATACCAGAATTATCACTACAGAGTATTAAATAAGTATGATACATATGGTTAAATAAATGAAAAGATGTCTCAAAATTATGATGAAGGGATAAGGCTCTATCAAAACGATCAATTAACCACTGAAATAGAATATTATAGAGTTTCTAGAGAAAATACAAATATATGAAATACAAAGTTCAGGCTAAACTCTAAATTAGATTTAACGAAGAGAAAATTAATTTAATAAAAGAATCAGAAGAGACATATCCAGAATGCAGAAAGAGATTTAAAAAAAAAAAATCCTATGGAGAACAGGTTAGGAGACATGTAGAGTGAAAAGTTCTAATATTCATGCATTCATTTAATTAAAGTTAAAAAGAAAACATGTTAGTGAGAATAGGAATAAGCAACAAAGGTAATAGTCTAGAATTTCTTAGAATTAAGGGGAATGGAAATCACAAAGTATTAATAGTATAAGTGAATCTTAAAAATCACCAAATCAGGATAGCTAAACAAAAATTCATACCTACACGTAAAACTGCAGAACACTAAAGAGAAGATTGTTAAAGCTGCCAGGGATATGAGATAACTTACCTTCATAGGAGGGAAAATGAAACTAACAACTTTCTTCTTAATTGCAGTAATAAAAGCAAAGAGAAATAACATCTTCAAAGTACTGAGAATACCTAGAAACATAGAATTGAATACACAGTAAAGCCACCTTCAGGAATGTCATAAAGACATTAGCAGACTCATTATCAGAAGTATTTCTTTTTACCAAAATTGATACTTATCCTGATTCTAATAACATTCAATAGTTTATTTTAATATGTTAAATATAATTTTAAAAATTATATATCAAAACAAAAGTTTTAAAAAAAGCCAAATAGATATGAAAGGCAAAGAACTGAAAATAAAGTGTTATAACTTGGTGAATTAATCATGTAACAAGAGAGTTTCAGATTGCAAATTTAAGACAATTAGTGACAAAAATGATTATAAGAAAATAAGTTCTATGGAAAAAACAAATTGACCCCCACTTGATACCATACACAAAATAAATTCAAATTGTATTTAGGATTTAATTATGTAAGTCAATATTTTAAGGCTTTTGAAGAAAATGTAGGAGAGTATATTTAAAATGAGGTTAGATATGGACTTTTGTCAACAAGATGCAAAAATAATAAAACTAAAGAAAATAGTTAAAATCCCATTGCATTGAAATGAAGAACTTAAAGGAAGTACCAAAACAAACCATAACTGGAGAGAAAATATTGCCTGATACAGATTGCCATATTACTGACAATAAATTTGTATTTAAAAAATACACACATGAGGGGGGAATCAAGATGGCAAACGAGAAACACCGCCAGACAGAGTGTCTCTGCAGAAAACACAGATTCTAGCAGAAATTAGAAGAAAGAAGCAAGAAAACGAGCCTACATCGGACAAGGATCAGGAGGAGGAGTACCTGAGACCACGGGAGACTCCACAGGAGGAAGTCGCGGAGGAGAACTGGAAGCTGGGACCACCAGAGCAGCCCGGAGACCAGCCGGAAGGGTAGGTGGATCAGCCGTTTTCCCTCCCCTGCATCTCGGACTGCTGGTGGACTCCCCAGTGGTTGGAGAGACCTGTGGACACCAGCCCAGCAACGGCCGCCGCCAGTGAGCGGTAAGCCAGTAGTGGATGTGGCACCAGGCTTCCAACTCCCTTGGGGCACCTACATGAGCACAGACCCGAGCCGCGGCAGGCGCCATATTGCCTCCTCCTCCCCTCCCCCGACCCTACACGCGGCTGGCCAAGAGACAATACAGCCACCAGCCGGAGGCACCTACAGGGAACAGGACCTTCCCTTTTGAGGCCCTACAGTTGACTAAGGGGAACTCAGACTGTGAGCTCCCTACCCGCCAGCCCTCCCAGGTGCTGCTGACACAGTGATCCCAGGAGAATGGGGCAGCCCCTGAGGCTGAGAGACATAGACCCAGCTTGGACTCCTTGTGGGTGAATTGGGACCGGCACTCCTTTCACTGGTAGGGATACAGTTTGAACTCTGGGACTCAGAGGTCAGACCTGCAGACAGATCCCGTGCACCAAGGTCTTGCATTGCCCGGGGCACAGAAGGGATATATGTGAACAGCCTACTGAGGTGTGTGTGCCTTCAGGGGCAGATCAGCGTCCTAGAGGGGAACCCTCCTCCCAAAAGGAGGTCGTGCGCCCAGCCCAGGTGGCGTTCCTGCACAGGGAACCTCCCAGCCGGCATCACAGTCCAGGGAGGCCTGGTGGCGTGTGGTCTGGCCTGCTGGCAGAGGCCCAGGAGTAGCTGCGGAGTTGGGGACGGTGGAAAGAAGCCAGGCCTACTACAGACTGCGAGTCTCAGGCAGCCCCACCCCCACACGCAGACTCTGACTGAGCGGGGCCATTCCAGCCCCTCCCTGTCAGCTATAAAGAACCAAACGAAAAACACATCCCCAAAGAGGAGCCCCAGCCCCCTAGAAACAGGCACCAAAGCAAAATCAGGCAACCAAAATGACAGAAGAGGAATTTCATATGTGGATCATAAGAACACTCACTGACCTGCAAGAACAACTCAATAACCAGCACAAAGAAACCACAAAAAGCCTCCAGGATCTGGAAAAAAAGTTCACTAAAGAAATAGACACAATGAAGAAAAGTTTAACCGAACTCCTGGAAATGAAGAATCAAATCAGGGAACTACAAAATACAGTAGAAAGTCTCAAGAACAGGGTACATCAAACAGAAGAAAGAATCTCAGAGATTAAAGATAACACCCTCCAACTAAATAAAACCATCACAGAGATAGAGCAGAGAAACAAGAGAAAAGAGCAAAGCCTACAAGAGCTGTGGGATTATGTGAAGAAACCTAATGTGAGGGTCATCGGGTTACCAGAAGGGGAAGAAGACAACACTCACGGGTGGGACAAGCTATTTGAAGATATAATAGAGGAAAATTTCCCAGGCCTTGCTCAAAATCTCGATATACAAGTTCAAGAAGCTCATAGGACCCCTGGGAGATTCAATGCAAACAGGAAGACATCACGACATGCAGTCATCAGACTGACCAAAATATCAACTAAAGAGGCCCTTCTAAGAGCTATAAGAAAGAAGCAAGTAACATACAAGGGAAAGCCAGTTCGAATAACACCAGAGTTCTCTACTGAGACTTTACAAACAAGGAGAGACTGGGACCCCATTCTCACTCTACTGAAACAAAACAATGCCCAGCCTAAAATCTTATTCCCTGCAAAACTAAGCTTCGTATATGAAGGAGAAATAAAGACATTCTCAGACAAGCAAAGTCTCAGAGAATTCAACAAGACAAGACCAGCCCTACAAGAAGTACTCAAAACAGTGTTACGCATGGAACACCTTAATAAAAACTCACGAATATAAAAACAACCCAAAAGATACAAACAAAGATATCTTTATACAAAGATATAAAAACAAACCCAAAGATTAAAGGCCAGATAATACAATGGCTCAAGAGAGAAATCAAAGCAACAACATCCAACCCAACAGAATGAACAATAATCTACCTTACCTATCAGTTCTCTCAATAAATGTGAATGGTTTAAACTTTCCACTCAAGAGACATAGGCTGGCAGAATGGATAAGAAAATACAGGCCAAGTATATGCTGTCTTCAGGAAACACATCTATCCTCCAAGGATGCATATAGACTAAAAATAAAAGGGTGGAGATCAGTATCCCAAGCAAGTGGAAGCCAAAAGAAGGCTGGCGTGGCAGTTCTAATTTCAGACGATTTAGTTTTAAAACCAATAAAAGTAGTGAAAGACAACGAGGGTCATTATATAATGGTGAAGGGCACACTTCAACAAGAAGAGATAACAATTTTAAATATATATGCACCCAACTTAGGTGCACCCAGATTCATAAAGTGAACTTTACTGGAGCTAAGCAAATGGATTAATGGCAACTCCATAATCACCGGAGATTTCAACACCCCACTGATGGCACAAGACAGATCTTCCAAACAGAAAATTAAAAAGGAAAAATGGACTTAAACAAAACTCTAGAACAACTGGGTCTGACTGACATTTAAAGAACATTCTACCCAAAATCCACTGAATATATGTTCTTCTCATCAGCACACGGGACATTCTCTAAGATTGACCATATCCTAGGACACAAAGTAAACCTCAAGAAATTTAAAAAAATAGAAATCATACCATGTATCTTCTCAGATCACAGTGGAATAAAAGTAGAAATCAACCTTAACAGAAACTCACATTTGTACACAAAAACGTGGAAATTAAACAACTCCCTACTAAATGATTATTTCATAAATGAAGAAATCAAGATGGAAATAAAAAAATTCTATGAAGAAAATGACAATGGAGAGACAAGTTATCAAATCCTCTGGGACACAGCTAAAGCAGTTCTGAGAGGAAAGTTTATCTCCATAAATGCCTATAACCAAAAGTCAAAAAGATCACAAATAGACAATCTAATAAAACGACTCAAAGAGCTAGAAAAAGAAGAACAGACCAGCCCCAAACCCAGCAGAAGAAGTGAAATCAACAAGATCAAATCAGAACTAAACAAAATTGAAAACAGGGAAGCTATTCAGGAGATTAATGAAACAAAAAGTTGGTTCTTTGAAAAAATAAACAAAATTGACATGCCACTGGCTAAGCTAATGAAAAGCAGAAAAGAGAAATCTCTAATAAGCTCCATCAGGAACA
>VSMD01010898.1:0-26532 GCA_008750895.1 Mirza zaza
GGAGGCCGAGGTGGGCGGATCGTTTGAGCTCAGGAGTTCGAGACCAGCCTGAGCAAGAGCGAGACCCCATCTCTACTATAAATACAAAGAAATTAATTGGCCAACTAATATATATAGAAAAAATTAGCCGGGCATGGTGGCACATGCCTGTAGTCCCAGCTACTTGGGAGGCTGAGGCAGCAGGATTGCTTGAGCCCAGGAGTTTGAGATTGCTGTGAGCTAGGCTGACGCCATGGCACTCACTCTAGCCTGGGCAATAAAGTGAGACTCTGTCTCAAAAAAAAAAAAAAAAAAAATCACATCACATCGATGAACCAATCTCATCAGGAAGTTTTGAGAAGCTGTCAAGCTCATGATGGCCAATACAGATTTTTCCAAATTCTAATTTCTTGGAAGCTTGTGCCAGGCTCACTTCATTCATTTTTGAGAAAATGTCTGCCAAATTCCCAAGTCTAAATGACCACAGTTGTCTGTCAGTTATTCTCTCAAGTAAAAATGATGTTCCATTAAGAAAAGTGGCTAGTTCCAACTCCCGAGGTAAGCGCTGGGACACCCTGTGGCATGTAGTCCAATGGCTTTATGCACACTTGCCATCACATCACACAGATTATTAAAAATAGCAAAAAGATATGTACTTGAGGGTTAAAGTTTAATAAAATAAATACTTCTTACTGCTGCAACAAGGATAGGAACTGAAATCAGTGTTCTGTCTGTTTTTGCTGCGAGGGCCTGGGGGTGAAGCGCACGGTGCAGACTGGCCGCTGGGGCCCTGGCTGGATTCCCGCACAGGCGCTTTACCCACCGCTCTTCAGTGCCAGCAGCACAAATGTCAACACAGTGAAAAAGGCAAATTACGTCTTGGTGTTATTATAAAGATGGTTTTGATCTCACAGACTCCCTCTTGAAGGGTCCTTGGGACCCTGCAACCCCAGAGGTCTGTGAACCACATTCTGAAAACTGCTATCCCAGAGAACCTTGTGCTCAAGGATAGTCAGGTACGTAAGATGTTTGTGGCCACACTGCTCCCCAAAGCCACCAAATGTCCATTGACCAAAGAATCAATAGATTACAACGTGGCCATAAATACCATATACCAACAAAAACAAATTACCTAGAGCAGCAGGAAACAGCTGATAACACTAGTGTTACACTAAGCCACTTGCTGGTGGGAAAATTTGGTTTATGTTAAGCATGCATTTTTCTATCTATAAAGAGCAGGTTGGTAAAGCATGCATTGTACCAGTAGTTTTGTAAATGTATTTGATATACAGTTTTCCCCAGGGGATATATTAATATAAGTACAATTCTCAAGAGTATAAACTGTTATTAAAAAGCAATTCGGGCCAAGCTCGGTGGCTCACGCCTGTAATCCTAGCTCTCTGGGAGGCCGAGGTGGGCGGATCATTTGAGCTCAGGAGTTCGAGACCAGCCTGAGCAAGAGCGAGACCCCATCTCTACTATAAACAGAAAGAAATTAATTGGCCAACTAATATATATAGAAAAAAAATTAGCCGGGCATGGTGGCGCATGCCTGTAGTCCCAGCTACTCGGGAGGCTGAGGCAGCAGGATCGCTTGAGCCCAGGAGATTGAGGTTGCTGTGAGCTAGGCTGATGCCACGGCGCTCACTCTAGCTTGGGCAACAAAGCGAGACTCTGTCTCAAAAAAAAAAAAGCAATTTGGGGAATCCTCATCCGTTAATCTTCTCTTGGATTGAGATAATCTTCTCTTTTCTATTCTGCCACTGGCATTTGTTTTCTTTCTGACTCGTTGCACCTTCTCAGTTTCCATCAGGGACCTCTCAATTTATTTGCTGGTTGTTGTCCAGAATTTTGTCCTTGGCCACCTTTTCTCCTTGTTTTACATTCAGTGGTCCCCCTTTATTTTTATTTATTTTTTTTGAGTCAGAGTCTCACTCTGTTGCCTGGGCTAAAGTGCCTTGGCGTTAGCCTAGCTCACAGCAACCTTAAACTCCTGAGCTCAAGCAATCCTTCTACCTCAGCCTCCTGAGTAGCTGGGACTACAGGCATGCGCCACCATGCCTGGCTAATTTTTTCTATTTTTTAGTAGAGATGGGGTCTCGCTCTTGCTCCAGTTGGTCTCAAAATCCTGAGCTCAATCGATCTGCCCACCTCAGCCTCCCAGAGTGCTAGGATTACAGGCATGAGCCACCATGCCCTGCCAATTGTTTTCTATTTTTAGTAGAGATGAGGTCTCACTCTTGCTCAGGGTCAAGCCATCCTCCCGCCTTGGCCTCCCAGAGTGCTAGGATTACAGATATGAGCCACCATGCCTGGTCTAATTTTTGTAATTTATTTTGGAAACAGATTGTTGACTTTCCAACAGGAGCACTTTAGAGATAAAAGATTTTTTTTTAAGCAAAATTGTATCAAGTCAGACAAAACACAAACTCCTTTTTGAATTTTGTGCATCTGAAGGAAGAGATTGTAAACCAGTTTCTCTTTCCCTCAACTACTTTGTGTTAAATTTTGCTGTTTATTTACATGAAGACTTAAGATAAACTGTGAAGGAAATCTTGAAACAAGGTGATTCTCACATACCTGGGTAACATCGGCAGGCTTGTTTATGTGTTCTTTGAAGACCAAGATGGTGGGGGTGTTGGAATTGATGTTGTACTGTCTTGTCATCTCCTCCGCTCCTCTCAAACCCATGTATACATATCCAAAGGATAAATAATCTTTGTAGGCAAAAGCAGTCAACTATTAGGGCATAATAGAGAGGAAGAGTATGAAGTTGATAGCACAGCATCCAAATTACAAATCAAGTGGGACTTGTTCATATCAGTGGGTAAAGATGGAAGGTAGCATATACAGCCTCTACTAGACCTTTCACATGCTGTGGGCTTCCAGGTATTCTATGATGTTCCATGCCCAAAAACCATATCAACAAGGTAAATGCAGATATTTCTTTTTTACACAGATAAAGCAAAATGATCATCTTACTGAGATCTGTACTGGGTGGGAGGCATGGGTTTGGGGAATTATTGGTACCCTAATTGGGTAAGATGGCAGTGACCATGCCAATGGCCAGGAAACCTTTCTCTCTCATCTCATGTCACAGTAATGTCAAGAAGTGTGCTGAAGTGTAGTAGTAGAGGGCATTATTCAGAGGGCAGGTTTGGAGTCAGACAGGCTCAATGGAAATCGCATACTCACCACCCTGTAGTGAGACCCTGGGTAGGTTATGTGACCACTCTAAGCCTCAGTATCTTGGTCTATGAAATAGGGATACTATTTCTAACACTGGGTTCTCCTGAGGATTAAGTGATATATGCATGGAAAGCACCAGCACAGTAACTAGAATCAGTAGGTGCTCAACGTATGGTGGTTAAGTAACACTTGTGGTCTTCAAACACTTCTCATGGAATAAACTGTTACTTACTAAAAGGACAAATAGGCTACAAGTTCCAATTCAGAGATTACTTTCCACACACACACAAAATGAAAACATTATGACAGGATAGAAAATACCTTGTATAGCAGTGGCACAGTGGGTGTTTGGTCAAATAGAAGGACGTGAGGTTTATTCTCCTGTTGCCAGCCAGAGAGGAATTGGACATAATTTTTATTCGTAACCTTAAATTGAAAACAGAATGTTGGTCTCAATATTTAATTTTTAACAATGGTATTATACTCCAGTCAGGAGATAAATCAGATATGTGTAAAAGATTGTTTATAAAAAATAAAAAATGCAGACAACTAATCTTTCTATCTTCATTTGACTAAAGCTATTAAAAGATACTGATTTCACATTTTCATCGATTTCCATGCTTATACATTGAAATCATAACCACATCTGAAACAATTACTGACCATATTATAAAAACTGAGCTTATAAAAGTTGGTTCTTGCTTAATTATAGAGTATACTTCTTTTGTTGAGATAAGGTCTCTCTCTGTCACCTCGCTAGAGTGCAGTGGCGTCATCATAGCTCACTGCAGCCTCAAACTCCTGGGCTAGGCTCAAGCAATTCTCCTGCCTCCTAGGTAGCTGGGACTACAGGCACCTGCCACCATGCCCAGCTAATTGTTCCATTTTTTTTTAGAGACAGGGTCTTGCTGTGTTGCCCAGGCTGGTCTTTAACTCTTGGCCTCAAGTGATCCTCCCACCTCAGCTACCCAAAGTGCTGGGATTACAGGTGTGACCCACCTCACATGGCCTAGAGTACACTTCTTAATCTACTAGGCTGCAGAAGATAATGCAACACTTGCCCTTTTTAAATGGCTTAAATAAAAATAAGGTCCACCTCATCTATACCTTACATAATTTCATTTACTGCCATCTGAATTGCTACTTTTTCCCTGTTTATGTCTTAAAATATCCCTTTGAAAGAATAAATTACAAACATGAATAAATTAGATTTCTATCTAGAAATTTTTCATAGTTCAAAAAAGTTTATCTTTCCACATAGCATCCATAATGATATATAAAACCCAAATCTGATCATTTCACTCCTCTGCTGAAATCTCTACAATGGCTCCATCACCATCACCTGCAGGCCAAGGCCAGAGTTCCTTAAAGGGGCATGGAGGTGCTCTGAGAGCCTCAGAGTAAGATTCCTGTTAACCCCTCTAACCTCATCCTCTCCTGCTCGCCAATGACGACTTCACACAAAGCAGGCTCTTTCATGTCTCCAGACCTCTGCTTGCCCACAACTCATTCCCCCATTCTCTCTTTCCACCTGGCAAACTCAGCACAGGGGTCATTTCTGCCAGGAAGACTTTCTCAACTCGATAGGATGGGCTCCAACATAATGGATAGAAATCACCACCTACTAGCTTAGGAGCTGCTTGAAAAGTGTCCTCAACACTCATGTTATTCTGTGCCTGGCAGAATAGGTCATTCTATATGTTTGAGGACCATGAGGACAACCTATCATCTTTTAGGAAGCCATAATACTCTCTGACCTTTTAAGCTTACTCCAACAAATATTTCTTCTGTGGATAATGATCCCAGCAGGACAGTCTATGAATAGTGCATGTAGAAATAAGATAGAGCTGGGCGCAGTGGCTCACGCCTGTAATCCTAGCACTCTGGGAGGCCGAGGTGGGCGGATTGCTCAAGGTCAGGAGTTCAAAACCAGCCTGAGCGAGACCTCATCTCTACTATAAAAATAGAAAGAAATTAATTGGCGAACTAATATATATATATAAAAAAAAATTAGCCGGGCATGGTGGCACATGTGTGTAGTCCCAGCTACTCAGGAGGCTGAGGCAGCAGGATTGCTTGAGCCCAGGAGTTTGAGGTTGCTGTGAGCTAGGCTGACGCCACGGCACTCACTCTAGCCTGGGCAACAAAGCGAGACCCTGTCTCAAAAAAAAAAAAAAGAAATAAGATAGAAATTTTTCTATGTTTGCTTTCCCTGGTATTGTTAAAAGAATGCATTATTTAAAGCAAAATAAAGAGTCCTTTCCTAGTTACTTTGATCCCTAAACTAAGATACTGGGGAAAAAATTAGGTGCTTAAACATAAAAATCATAAACTAATATGAACTCTGTGTTTGGTTTCTTTAGCTCAAGCTTTTCTTTGTGAAATTCATTCATATTGTTGCGTCACTATAAGCTTCTAAAGTTATTCCAAAAGTAATTGCTTTTATGCAATCTGGCATTTTATAGATATGATCATTAAATATATAACCAAGTATAATTTAATTTGAATATTTTCATAAGACAAATACCTTCACATGAACAAATTCACGAGCTAGAAAGAAATCCTTTATTCTACTGTGTGATCTAATTTTTGGTCGTTTAGAAAATAGTCACTGTCATTTTAGGCTCAGATTCCTATGACACTGTAAAATCTATAAGACGGTTATTAATAGGAATTAATTCTTTTAGTCTCTGTTGTTCATCTGTTTTAATTTTCAGTCTCCTATAGATTTTGTTTAAATGATTTGGTTTGAGTAATTCATTGATGTGTCTTGCCCTGCTCAAAATGAAACTCAGGTCTGACAGAACCACATAGAAACTCCCAGGCAATTAGCAGACCCAGGCACCTCTTAAGCTACTTCTCAGCCATGTTCTAGATAGATACTTACTTTTTCCACCAAGTTCCCTGGAAGAAGACTTTCTACAAATTGTCGAAGGTTCTCCTGAACAACTGCATTGTGGAAGAAGGACACTTTCCCATTAATGATTCCTAGGATAGAGGGTGTGCTGTGTGCTCCCAGGTGGTGGGCCAGGCGTCTCTCATACCCAGCATGGACCACGCCGATTCCTACACCTGAAAAGTAGAGAAGGTCTACATGAAGACTGTTTATGTCATCATAGCAGTTGGAAGAAATGCTAAGTAATTTTTTGGTGTGAAATTAAAATCTGACCTAATAGGAGGAGTTATTTTTCCTAAAGACTGTCTAGCATTCTGCTGCTGCTGGAATTCTAGATCAGTTCAGTTTTTCTGCAGAGCAATCTGGCAGTATTTAAGAAGAATTATAAATCTTTATAGCTTTTAGCCCACTATTTCTAATTTTGGGAGTAGATCATGAGGAAATACTTCAAAAGAAAAATGAGCAATCTGTACACAGCATACCTATTCAAAAAGAAACAAACATCCATACACATCTTAAGAGTCTAATACGTATTACATCTTTCACATCACCATTTTCATACTTGAGACCGCACTGCATAGTAAATGTTGCTAGCTTTATAGATAAGGAAGCTGATGCTGGGAGAGGCTGAGGAAAACTCACCTGGTGTGACAGTTAGTGTGCACTGGAACCAAGATCTGAGCCCAGACCCAGCTGACCATCATGACCACTTAGGCCCTGCATTCTAAGTTTCTTAGAGACTGACTTACCCTAAATGACCTTACCAGAGATTGCTACATAGATCAGAGGCCAATTTATTAACCTATCCAGAGAAATATGCCTTTCTAGTAAATGTTTTCTTAAGGGTACCAACACAAATAAGAAATAAGAAACCAGCCTAGAATCAGGACAGGGGTTGTGGGAAGCTGTGGGAGAGCAAAGGAAAACGGAAGAGCTCTTCTGCACCTCCTGTTCACGCTACTCTTCTTTATCACGGAGGCTCATTCTCTCACCCTTTGTGGGCTGCCTATTCGGTGAGACCTTCCTTGTCAGCCCAATTTAAAACTGCAGCTTCTCACCCTGGTGTTTCCTAGTAACCATCTCTGCTTTATCACAATGTATCACTATTTGGCTGATTAAATATTTTCTTTCTTTGTCTCCCCTCACTAGAACATAAGCTCCTCGAGGGCAGAACAGTTCCTGGCACTTAGCTGCCACTCTTTATTATTCTTATTTCTTTAGAGATGGGGGTCTCCATATTTCTCAGGCTGGCTCGTACTACTAGCCCCAAGCAGTCCTCCTGCCTCAGCCTCTCAAGTAGCTGAGATAACAGTTGCATGCTACTGTGCCCAGGCATGTTTTTTTTGTACAAATAAATGAATCAAGTAAAGTGTTCAAGGTTGGACAGATCCAGATTCAAATTTCAGCTCTGCTACCCATTAGCTGTGTAACCTTAGGCAAGTTATTTAACCTGGCTGAGCCCTGGTTTCTTTATTCATGAAATGCAAATGAGTTATGAGGATTAAATGACATACTATAAAAAAGAACCTAACCCACAGCCTGGAATATAGTAGGTACCTAATTAGCCACAGCTATTATTAAGCATTTCATCCAGGCCCGGGTGGTGGTTCATGCCTAAAATCCTAGCACTAGCACTCTGGGAGGCCGAGGTGGGAGGATCGTTTGAGCTCAGAAGTTCGAGAACAGCCTGAGAAAGAGCGAGACTCTATCTCTACTAAAAAAATATATAGAAAGAAATTATCTGGACAACTAAATATACATATATATATATAAAATTAGCAGGGCATGGTGGCGCATGCCTGTAGTCTCAGCTACTCAGGAGGCTGAGGCAGGAGGATTGCATGAGCCCAGGAGTTTAAGGTTGCTGTGAGCTAGGCTGATGCCACAGCACTCTAGCTGGGGCAACAGAGCGAGACTCTGTCTCAAAAAAAAAAAAAAAAAAATTTCATCCAGACTGTGGTGAAGTCTGACACAGAGACTGTCTCTTAGTGGGTGGGATTTTACCCTCCGATAGGCTCAGTGTCCTTTCCTACCCACAGTGGGATAAACAAGGACGAACTCTCTCTCCTGCTGGCCTCCTTTTCCAATTTTTTCCTAGGCTGCCATAAATATAGCTTTTTCTTCCAGTTAAAACAGAATACAAGTGATTAGGTTTCATCTCTTTTAAATGACTTTTGAGTCCTCAGGTTTACGTACATCACCTTCATTAAATGCAGGTGTCTCCAAATCTATTCAGGCTATGTTCTTGGCTCACTTCTACAGAGGACTTCAGTTCTTACTATCATTATCCCATTTCTAATTTCTGGAGGCATTTTTCTTCTCTCCTATATACTGACTACCATAAAGAATAGAATAAAGAATGATAGATGTTTGATGTTTTAAATTTGTAGCATTTTTCTCCCTGAAAAAGAAAATACTTAACACATTAACTGCCATGAGGGTTATTTTTAACTCACTCTACTTTTTTATTTCGGCATATTATGGGGGTCACTCTACTTTTGACCCCAGGGCTGCATGAAGCATATATAAAATCTTATTTGTTACAACAATCTGGAAAACTCTTAAGTATTGGAGCAAAAAAAAAAAAAAAAAAAAAATTTCATCCAGACTGTGGTGAAGTCTGACACAGAGACTGTCTCTAGAATCAGGACAGGGGTTGTGGGAAGCTGTGGGAGAGCAAAGGAAAACGGAAGAGTGGGTGGGATTTTACCCTCCGATAGGCTCAGTGTCCTTTCCTACCCACAGTGGGATAAACAAGGACGAACTCTCTCTCCTGCTGGCCTCCTTTTCCAATTTTTTCCTAGGCTGCCATAAATATAGCTTTTTCTTCCAGTTAAAACAGAATACAAGTGATTAGGTTTCATCTCTTTTAAATGACTTTTGAGTCCTCAGGTTTACGTACATCACCTTCATTAAATGCAGGTGTCTCCAAATCTATTCAGGCTATGTTCTTGGCTCACTTCTACAGAGGACTTCAGTTCTTACTATCATTATCCCATTTCTAATTTCTGGAGGCATTTTTCTTCTCTCCTATATACTGACTACCATAAAGAATAGAATAAAGAATGATAGATGTTTGATGTTTTAAATTTGTAGCATTTTTCTCCCTGAAAAAGAAAATACTTAACACATTAACTGCCATGAGGGTTATTTTTAACTCACTCTACTTTTTTATTTCGGCATATTATGGGGGTCACTCTACTTTTGACCCCAGGGCTGCATGAAGCATATATAAAATCTTATTTGTTACAACAATCTGGAAAACTCTTAAGTATTGGAGCAAAAAAAAAAAAAAAAAAAAAAAAAATAAAATCTTGTTTGTTGATGTTCTTATTGTTACAATTAATATTAACAATTTAATTCTAAAAATGTGGATTAAATGAATAGAAGTCAATAAATTTCATTTTTCTGTTTATGTTTACCTTTAAATTACACTCAAAGTTTTTATTCTATTTGTGTAATAAAACACTGTCCCCAAGGAAAAGTTTCTGATTTTTTTGTGTGGCAGTCAACGTGTTAAGAATATAACGACGTGTGCCTGTGGTCCCAGCTACTCAGGAGGATCGGCTGAGCCCAGGAGTTTGAGGCTGTACTGTGTTATAATCATGCCTGTGACGAGCCATTGTACTCTAGCCTGGGCAACATAGCAAGACTCCATCTCTAAAAGAAAAAAAAAGTATAATAAGAAGCCCAGAATTTTTTTAGGTTCTGCCCACCCCCTTTCCTAGCTGGGAAAGAAGAGTAAGGAAAGTTGGCAGCACTGTTTTCTCCCTGCGATGCAGGCTGGGAAATGACCATGATGACTGGTAATAACTTAGGGTCCTGAGTCACAGTGAACACCACTGTTTCCAGCCTCCTCCTGTTTTCAAAATCTTTTTTTTTTTGAGACAGAGTCTTGCTTTGTTGCCCAGGCTAGAGTGAGTGCCGTGGCGTCAGCCTAGCTCACAGCAACCTCAAACTCCTGAGCTCAAGCACTCCTAGTGCCTCAGCCTCCTGAGTAGCTGGGACTACAGGCATGAGCCACCATGCCCGGCTAATTTTTTTGTGTATATATATATATATATATATATATATATATATTAGTTGTCCAATTAATTTCTTTCTGTTTATAGTAGAGACAGGTCTTGCTCTTGCTCAGGCTGGTTTTGAACTCTTGACCTCAAGCAATCCACCCCCCTCGGCCTCCCAGAGTGCTAGGATTACAGGCGTGAGCCACCACGCCCGGCCTCAAATTCTCTATGTTCCAAAGTTCAGGATTCATAAGCAAGCTCAGCTAGGCCAACAGCGAGTGAAATCATTCCTGCGACCTTGCTAGATAACAGATGTGCCCAGAAACCCAAGTGAACCTGAGGAGCACGTTCAAAAGCCAGCCAAAGCACATATGACTTACTTCACAAACATTATTTTTATATGAAACAATGTTTTGGCTAATTTGCATATCCTGGGGAATTAAAAACACTGTATTTTCTCCTCTTTTTGAGGTTGTGAGAAGGTCTTCTTCCTGTGCAGTACTAAACATCTCTGTCACGCCGGTTATTTGAGGTGCCCTATTATATTTGCTGTCATTGTGCAATTGCAAACACATATTTCATCTTTTAAGGAAATTCCTTCTTTTTCCCTCCAGTAGCACATACGCATTTATTTTCTCTCCACCTTTGAATATACCTTAAGGGATGGCAGAGCCAACTGGAAGAACACACCACTGTTAGATTTGGCTAAATACAAACCTATTAGTAAACAAATTACAAAAATGCCAAATGACAAGAAAGAAAACAAAATCAAGAACACAGAGCTAAAGCAGAAAAAAATACATATTTTCACCAATATCTAGGCAGATCCTTTTCCTACAGAGTATGAGACTGTTACGTACTCAAATCCTTGAAAGATAAGAATTATTCTTTCTTTTTAGATTTTTTTTTTGTTTTATTATTATTTTACAAACAAGGTCTTGCTCTGTTGCCCAGGCTGGAATTCAGTGATGCAGTAATAGCTCACTGCAGCCTTGAACTCCTTGAACTCCTCCCACCCCAGCCTCCTGAGTAGCTGGACTACAGGTGCATGCTACCATGCTGAGTTAATTTCTTTTTGTAGAGACGGGTGTCACTATGTTGTCCAGGCTAGTCTCAAACTCCTGGCCTCAAGTAATCCTCCCGCCTCAGCCTCCCAAAGTGCTGGGATCACAGGTGTGAGCCACTGTGCCTGGCCCTTATTCTTTCTTTTTAAATAAGAAGTCATGGTGAATAATCACCTCTTGATCATCCAAATTGAGTTTCCCTAAAATGATATTTGATTTCAAGACGCTCAATCTCCCCGACACTCTGGTAGACCTCCCAGCAAGCCCTGAGTGTGCTGTGATGATTTAATTGTGTCTCTTATTTGGGTTTCCTGGGCATAAGGATCAGGATTTACTTATTTCTGAAGAAGTACGGTCTTTTTTTTTTTTTAGAGATGGGTTCTTGCTCTGTCATCCAGGCTGGAGGGCAGTGGAGTGATCATAGCTCACTGAACCCTTGAACTCCTGGGCTTAAGCAATTGTCCCACTTCAGCCTTCTACATAGCTGGAAGCACAGGCATACACCACTACACATGGCTTATAGTGCAGTGTTTAAGAGAATTAAACTCCTGGGTCTATAGTCCACACTGCTGCTTAAGGGAAATGTAACCTTGAATTAGTCCCTTAGCCTTCCTATGCCTCAGTTTCCTCATCTATAATATGGGGATAATAACAGTCACTCCTGCATTGGGTGGCTATGGGGATAAAGATAGTCCATACAAAACTCCCGAATGCAAGCACACTGAAATGCTCAATAAAAATTATCATATATCCTTTAGTATCTAACACAGTAACTGGCACATGAAAGTTGATAAAGAAAGTGTTTTAAGCAAGACTATGGAATGGATTTCTTGTCACCCTGTGTGTGCTTACTCTTTCTGCACTATGTTATTCTGAACCTGCAAACGTCAGGGTGGTGTTAATTCCGTGTGTGTCTGTTTTCTCTACCACTAAACGGTGAGCTCCTCAAGTAGGGACATTGCTGACTATTTCTGGGCCCTCCTTGAAATGGAAAGCACACTTGTCCATAAATACTGGATGCTGCTTTTGCACACTAGTTATCACCAGATTGTGTGACTGTAGATTCTACCTAAAGAGGTACAATACTTTTCCTCCAGGTAGAACTGTTCTTTCTTTCATACCATGGAAGTCAGGTGTTCTATGTTATTCTGAGATTATGTGCAAGCTTCCTCAGACCACTCAGCTAATCTTTAAGACTCTCTGTTCTTTCTGTCAATTCAAAAGAATTCTGCAGTAACTATCTTAAGAATTGTGATACCTCAACTGGACAGGGAATGCCACGGATAGTGTCCTGATCACATCTCAATGTCACCAAACTATAACCAAGTGGAAACCAGTTGTTGGCAATCTTCAACCAATCTGAATGTTCCAAAGAGGAAAACGGCCTATAAACCAAAGTAATCTAATATATTTAGCCACAGTCTATCTTCCAGGTTGAGGAAATCCATGGGATTTGAGGAGTGGGGTAGGGAACACATAAAATACTCAGCAAACATTAATTCTATGGATGCTATTTCCAGCTTTTTCTACCCTTGTCATTTTGAATCCTAACTTACTAGAATTATATAGCATAACAACTAAAAAGAATGGCAAGATCTTCAATCATCAACAATTTAAGGACACTGAAAGGCAGCAGAGCACCGTGGCTATGAGACTATAGAGCCAGACCACTTGGGTTTAGGTCCCAGAACTGCCAAACACGAACTGTGACCTTGAATGAGGTACCAGAGGTGAGCTAAGTACCTGTAAAAAAGGGATGACAATGGCACCTGTCTCACAGGGTTGTTGTTTAATATGAAGTGATACTTAAAATGGTACATGGCATAAGGTAAACTCTCAATAAATATAAGCTATTATTATTACATCTGTATTGTTTCACATTGAATGTTCAAACTGAAGTTGTTATTTTATTTATTTATTTATTTTTGAGACAGAGTCTCACTTTATTACCCAGGCTAGAGTGAGTGCCGTGGCGTCAGCCTAGCTCACAGCAACCTCAAACTCCTGGGCTCAAGCAATCCTGCTGCCTCAGCCTCCCAAGTAGCTGGGACTACAGGCATGCGCCACCATGCCCGGCTAATTTTTTTCTATACATATTAGTTGGCCAATTAATTTCTTTCTATTTATAGTAGAGATGGGGTCTCGCTCTTGCTCAGGCTGGTCTCGAACTCCTGAGCTCAAACGATCCGCCCACCTCGGCCTCCCAGAGAGCTAGGATTACAGGCTTGAGCCACCACGCCCGGCCCTGAAGTTGTTATTTACAACCACTTCTCCCTGAATTTAACTCTTCCCTTCTGTATTCCCTGTCAACCAGGAGCTCAGATCAGAATACAGACTGTCATAGTCCCTCTATCTTCTTTCCCTCATTTCTTACATTCAAATGGTTCCAGGAGACAGGTGACCCCAGGCTCCATGATCCTACCATGAAATATCCTACACCTGTCCTCCTCTCTCTATTCCCACTGCCCTAGTTCCAGCCCACCGGTTGCTGTCTTGCCAGGGCTGGTAACCTCTCAGCTTCTTCAATCCATCTTTCACACAGCTTTACCAGTCAGCTTTCTAAAGGATAGATCTGATTCGATTACTCCTCTCTGTAAAAACTCTTCTTGGCCTTATTATATACTATAATATAAAGTTCAGCTCCCTCAGCCATCCTTGTCATTTTGAGTTCTGACTTACTAGAATTATAGACTGAGCTAAGACAGGGACTTTAAAGAAGTAGTTAAGTTAAAATGGAGTCACCAGTGTGGGTCCTAATCCAACATGCCTGGTGTCCTTATAAAAGGTAAGGACACAGAAAGAGATACCAGATGCAAAGAGAGATGACCATATGAATATACACTGAGAAGTCAGCCATCTGCAAGCCACATGACAGGCCTCAGAAGAAAGCAAACCTATTGATACCTTGACCTTGGACTTCTAGCCTCTAGAATTGTGAGAAAATAAATCTCTGTTGTTTAAGCTACCCAGTCTGTAGTATGTTCTTATGGCAGCCTTAACAAACTAATACACAAAGTAAAATGACAAACACCATAGTATTATCTGTATTAAAATTGATGCTTTATGAAGGAAATAAGTAAAAAAAAAAATTAAAACCAATTGATGGTTGAGGGGTGCTTTGTTCGGCCAGTAATTATTTATTTATTTATCAGACAGAGTCTCACTTTGTTGCCATGGCATCAGCCTAGCTCACAGCAACCTCAAACTCCTGGGCTCAAGCGATCCTTCTGCCTCAGCCTCCCGGGTAGCCAGGGCTACAGGCATGCACCACCATGCCCGGCTAATTTTTTCTATATATAGTTAGCTGTCCAATTAACTTCTTTCTATTTTTGGTAGAGATGGGGTCTTGCTCTTGGTCAGACTGGTCTTGAACTCCTGAGCTCAAATGATCCACTCACCTCAGCCTCCTAGAGTGCTAGGATTACAGGCATGAGCCACTGTGCCCGGCCTCAACCAGTAATTATTAAGTTTCTCCTATGTATTAGGCCCCCAACTTGATATTAGGAGACTATGCAGATAAAACTTCAAAGTAGTGATGTAAAATGAAAGTGGCTTATACATAATTGAAAATGTGTCCATAGAAAACACCAATCACCATGAACTTGTGAAGAGAAATCACATTAACTGCTCCTTTCCCCCAATATCCCATACAATTCGAGAGATATAAAAACCATCTTTTCTTACATAAACATCTTCCAATGAACAAAATGATCTTACCCAAGCCTTCCAGTTCTTGAACTACTTCTTTCCAAACAGGTTCGATATGGATACAGCTAAAGCACCAATCTGAGGTGATCTTAATGAGGTAGGGTTTCCTGAAGCTATCTGGAACCACTTCATTCACATAATATGAAAAGTACAGTAAATACTTTTCATCAATGGATTCCCGCCGCTCAGAATTAAACGGGAAGTTAAAAAACGATTCATCGAAATAAAAATTTTCATGGAAATGGCGGAAGCGGTACTCTCGCTGCTTCTGGTAGCCCTGGCTCTCTCCAGCATGTCCATAGCGATCATAATGTGATCTCTTCTCTTCATTGGAAAGAATCTACAAAGATTAAAAAAAAAATAAGAAATCAAAACAACCAAAATAAGAGGTTCATAAAGTGAGATGAGGGAGAGTTAAAAAAGAAAAGTTTATCCAAAGGACTTTTCTGTAAGCAGCTTGGAAGACACAGGAAGAAAATACATGTACAGATTCTGACATAATGAGATAGTCTAAATGCAGTCAGTCATTCAACATACCAAGAAATCCTTCTCTTTTTAAAAAAATTTTTTGTTTTTTACTTTTTTAGAGACAAGGTCTTATTCTTTGCTCAGGCTGGTCTTGAACTCCTGACCTCACGCAGTCCTAACACCTTGGCCTTCCAGAGTGCTAGGATTACAGGCATGAGCCACCCATGCCCGGCCCAAAAAACTTTTCTCTTCATACAAACATTAAAGAAAATTCAAAACCAAAATATTTCAGTTGTTTAGTTGTCATGCTCATCTTGGCATTAATTTTGAACTACCACAACACTAAACACTTTAGTAAAACAAATAAACTTAATGTTGATCACCAGGGCTCAGTCACAAGGAAATTGACTTGGTCAGGCCTTATAGGTTGGAATAATTTAAACCAAGACATGAAAAGCTGTGAATACCAAAAAAGTAGCTACAGAATTGAGTCCAGTACCTTGTATGCTGTTGACTTCGTTTTACTTAAAAATAGCTTTGATATCTAAAATTCAAGAATCTGTTTGAGGATGATATGTCATTCTATGAGCTAAGCACTTTTTGTTGAAGAGAATTACTCTACACAAATCAGGAAGCTACAGACTTATCTTTTATGCATATTCCAGACCAACCTACTTAAGCTGACATGTTGGAAAATTATTGAAAATCTTGCATTTAAATGTATTTGTAATCCTGCGCCAGTTTAATAAATATAGGTGAATTCTTTCATGTAAATTTCTAAAAAAAGGCAATAGACATATATTCAAGGTAATTCTACAATTCTAATTAAAGCCTTTAAAATAGGCCAGTTTTTTCAAGAGCTGAAGTGTTTAGGCACTCATTTCAACATATTGGAAGTGGCTAAATATGTTCTCTCTACTATCACCTACAAACTGGGTCAAGGGCATGGAGAACATGCTCAGAGACAGTTATAAAACTGATCACCTAAGGCATATTTTACAACAGCTAATAGATGCATTGCAAAGTCTGACACGCTACCTCGTAAGCCTTGCTGATCTGAATGAACTTGTCCTCAGCTCCAGGATCTTTGTTTTTGTCAGGATGCCTGAAACACAAATGGGCAAGCAAGGAGAATGGATTTGATTTTTTACATAGTCATTTAACATTCTTGTTCACACACTTCACTACATCAGACGAAATGGAGGGCCATTTTGTTAGGATAGTTTCTTAAAATAAATGTAGAAGCAATCAGTTGCTTTATATGAATATAATAAATGAAACTCTGAAACAGGTGATTTCTTCTCAAAACACTGCAGCTGGGCACATTTTCAAAGCACCACATAGTACTGCATCATTTCAATGAGAAGGGGGGGGATTGTGCATGCTTTACATTGCTCCCAACCATTGCTAAAGCTGGTTCAAGACTAAATCACTTATCCATAAGAACCCACGTCTTTTCCTAGAATGGCAGCATTTCATCTCAATGTTAAAATGATACTGATCTAGGTGTTTCTTCAGACAATACAGGTAGACATAAGGAACAGTTTTAGGATGAGAGTGACTTTATTTAGTATCAATCATGTTTCAAATAGTATCTTGCTGCTGACTTTCAAATTAGAACATTTTAGTTTTCATTATTACTCTCATTTTATCCCATTCTGCCTGTGGATTGCCTTTTACTTGTAAATAGATAATAATTTTAAGGCCACATGTTTAAGATGTGAAAAAAGTCTACAGTTCATGCAAAGTTATTTCAACTAATATTAGAACTAAATCTTAAACATTTGCTATTATATATAGCTAGCAATTAACTGTATCCATCTTGCTGGCATGTATTATTTTTCAATCATCTTGTCTTTATACCAGTTACAGCTTTGGGGATTTTAAAGTTCTGGAAAGAAGGGGCTAGGTTTACTTGGACCCTCCTACAATCTAAATCAGTGTTTTGTACAGATCGATTTTTCAATGTTCACTTTATTAAGAGATTTCTGTATGACAGAATTTATTCTTTTTTTTTTTTTTGAGACAGAGTCTCACTTTGTTGCCCAGGCTAGAGTGAGTGTCGTGGCATCAGCCTAGCTCACAGCAACCTCAAACTCCTGGGCTCAAGCGATCCTACTGCCTCAGCCTCCCAAGTAGCTGGGACTACAGGCATGCACCACCATGCCTGGCTAATTTTTTTCTATATATATTAGTTGGCCAATTAATTTCTTTGTATTTTTAGTAGAGACGGGGTTTCGCTCTTGCTCAGGCTGGTTTCGAACTCTTGACCTTGAGCAATCCGCCCTCTTCGGCCTCCCAGAGTGCTAGGATTACAGGCGTGAGCCGTCAATTAACTTCTTTCTATTTTTAGTAGAGACGGGGTCTCACTCAGGCTGGTTTTGAACTCCTGACCCTGAGTGATCCTCCCGCCTCGGCCTCCCAGAGTGCTAGGATTACAGGTGTGAGCCACCACGCCTGGCCAGAATTTATTCTCTATATAATCACTTCCATTAACTTCTAGCAAATTTCCTCTGACTAAGGTTCTGGAAAGAAAAACAATCTGCTGGGAAGCAAATACTAAAAACGTGCCAAATACATTGGAATAAAAAAGAAATCTATAATTTGGTAGAGTTATTCTAGCACGAATGTGTTTGAATGAATTATACACATATTCTTATTTCTTTAAACATAAGGACACTTAAAATGCTTGACTGTTGAATTTAGACATCGTTTTTTCCTTAACTATTTAATCCTTGCTATAAATATTAGTGGGAAGAAAAATCTCAGAGGTATAATGAAAACAGTATGACTTAAGGAAACAAGATGGTGGTTCTAAAGCATGTTTCTGGGTGACAAAAAAAAAATTCAAACTTAGGCTAAAGGCTGAGTGGATAAAAATTATGCAATCATATAAATGAAGATCTAACATATAGAACTCTGTAGGGAAAGAGGAGAAGGAAGGGGCTTTTTAGGAAAATGAACCAAAGAGAGAGTGTTGAGGGCAGCTGGGTTAGAAAACCCAGATCCTGAAAAAGAGGCCAGGGCTCAGGAACTGGGAGGAAACCACAAGGCAGTTTCAGCTTATAAGGAATATTTTCCTAATTGTGGGAAGATACCACAGGGTCGAAACATTTAAAAAAGGATAAATTCAGCCCTATGAAAGGTAGCATCCTATGCTATTTTCAGCAAATAGGAAATTATATTATGAACTCCAATATAATACTCAACCTTTAAATTTCAAAGGAAGAAAATATTGTATTTAGTATCTACTGGCTTTCCAGTTACTCCTAAAGGAATAAAAACAAAAATAGAAAAAGTAATACAACAAAGAATTAGAAAAATTGCTAATAATTTATTGTTTAGTTGACTGGACCATGTTATTATCAATTTGCTTTTCTTAGAGTGGGAGGAGTTATTCCGGTAATGTGGGTGACAAATGAAAAAATTACCTGTGATAAAACCTAGTTATTGGGAGAGAAATGGTTTTCCTGAGAGAAAAAAGGAATTTCAAATGGTTTCACCAAGCAAGGAAAAATTCTTAAGAAGTCTGAGAAATGCTTAGTAAGACATAAGAGAGGAAACCTATAGATCCAATTCTACAATTAACCACTTCCCCCTGCTACAGCTCACTCTGAAAAGTCAAACTGGGAAACACTGCTATTTTCAGCATATGAAATGATTATGAAGTCAAACTTAAACCATTCCAAGTGGTAAAGCATTGCCACAGCCCAAGGAGCAGAATATGACAGCACAGCAGAACTACAAAAGTAAAGTAAAACTTTAGACTCTTTCTTAATGGATGACACACTTGGGATATTTCTATGGTGATGAATTATTCCTAGAGAGAATCTAATTAAAGGAGAGAAGCATATGACTTATTTAATTAATATCACAACACCCTTTTCAGCTCTGGGAGACAGAAAAGTCAAACGTGTACATTTTCGTAGGTCCCACAAATACAAGCTGTTATTTGGGCTCTTAAAATATTATCAAAGGCTGTACACTGTCCAAAAGAATGTTACCTTATGAATTAACTGCAGATTTATATATTTTGTTTTAAACATAAGGATGCAAGAGTCTGAGAAGATACAGAAAGCAACTTTGGTGTAAAGAGTCACTGGCAAGAGGTCCTGCATAATTAGAGATTGGCTTTTTTAGTTTCCAATTCTGGGGTACTCATGATATAAATATGGCCTAAAAATTTATTCAAAACCTTACATATATATATATATATTTTTTTTTCCCCGAGACAAGAGTCTTGCTCTGTTGACTGGACTACAGTGCCGTGGGGTCAGCCTAGCTTACAGCAACCTCAGATTCCTGGGCTCAGGTCATCCTCCTGCCTCAGCCTCCCCAGTGGCTGGGACTACAGGCGTGCACCACCATGCCCGGCTACTTTTTTCTATTTTTAGTTGCCCAACTAATATTTTTTTTCTTTTTTTCTTTTTTTTAGTAGAGATGAGGTCTCGCTCTTGCTCAGGCTGATCTCAAACTCCTGAGCTCAAGCAATCCTCCTGCCTCGGCCTCCCAGAGTGCTACGATTACAGGCATGAGCCACTGTGCCTGGCCCCAAACATTGTATTTTAAACTACCTTTACCTTTATTTTAACCAGTTTAATGCTAAGATAAATCTGCTCACTGAAGCACAACAGTGGCAGGCACAGTCCTCCACTGCTTTACTCTTGCATAGTTTCCTGTTCTCATCCAGCTCCTTCCCACCCAAACACTAACCCACTCACCTTTACTTATACCTAGATGGATAAATGATTAAAAAACAATAAAGCAATACACTGTTTTCCTTTCTCTTTTTTTGAGACAGAATCTCACTCTGTTCTCTAGGCTAGAATGCTGTGGCGTCAGCCTAGCTCACAGCAACTTCAAACTCCTGGGCTCAAGCAATCCTTCTGCCTCAGCCTCCCAACTAGCTGGAACTACAGGCACGCGCCACCATGCCCAGCTAATTTTTTCTATATATGTTTTTAGTTGGCTAATTAATTTCTTTCTATTTTTAGAAGAGACGGGGTCTTGCTCAGGCTGGTTTCTACTTCTGACCTTGAGCGATCCTCCTGCCTCAGCCTCCCAGAGTGCTGGGATTACAGGCATAAGCCACCATGCCCGGCCTAGCAATACACTGTTGATGCACAAGGTCAAACTATGGAATCTAGTACAGATTCACCAACTCTGAGCCTCGATTTTCTCATCTTCACAACAGAGACAACAATATCCTCTTTCATGGGTCAATTATATGGTTTAAATGAGCTAAAAAGCATAGAATCTGGAGGCTAGCATGTAGCAGGTGCTCAGTGATGGCACCTGTCCCAAACTTTCTTCCAGTGCTTACGGTTGGTTCAGCTAGCTTACAGTCAACTGTGTCCTTTCTTTCCATCCTTTCTTCCTGCTACTGCTCCCCCTCCAGCTATATAATCCAACACTTCTGCTTCCTTGGCATGGCCAAAGCATAGGTGGAAGACAACAATGACTTTTGTCCAAAATAAGTTTAGATTTATTGCCATCCTGCTAACTACAGGTACAATTACAATTTTTTCTAAGATTTTTTGTTTATCATTTTTACAGACAAGGTCTTGCTCTGTCACCTAGACTAGAGTATAATGGGCTGATCATAGCTCATTGTAACTTTGAATTCCTGGGCTCAAGTGATCCTCCTATCTCAGCCTCCTGAGTAGCTGGGACTACAGGTATGGGCCACCACGCCCCGCTAATTTTTATATTTTTTGTAGAAAAGTGGTCTCACTACATTGTCCAGCCTGGTTTTAAACTCCTGGCCTTAGTCTTAGCCTTCCAAAGAGCTGGGATTACAGGTGTGAGCTGAGCTACCATGATCAGACTTCTATAAGAGTTTTAAAAAAGTAATATACAGTTGGCCCACCATATCTGTGGGTTCCACATCTGTGGATTCAACCAACCACAGACAGAAAATATTAAAAGAAACTGCATCTGTACTGAACATGTAGACTTTTTTTGGGTCACTATTCCTCAAACAATATAGTATAACAACCATATACATTGCATTCACCACTGTATGAGGTATTATAAGTAATCTAGAAATGATTTAAAGTAAATGGGAGGATGTGCATAGGTTATATGCAAATACTACGCCATTTTATATCAGGGACTTGAGCATCCACAGATTTTGGTATCCTCAGGAGTCCTGGCAACAATCCCCCACACATACCAAGGGACAACTACACTTGGTTGCTGAATTTTTTTAAATTGAGGGCAAAAAGCTCTTATTCTAAACTTTTTTTTTTAAAGCTTAAAAATTAATCATTAGAGGACAGGATTGTATATTGTTCCCTTTAGCAATTACACTCATAAAGAGTTACCTTTTTTTTTTTTTTTTTTGAGACAGAGTCTTGCTTTGTTGCCCAGGCTAGAGTGAGTGCCATGGCATCAGCCTAGCTCACAGCAACCTCAAACTCCTGGGCTCCAGCAATCCTTTTGCCTCAGCCTCCCGAGTAGCTGGGACTTCAGGCATGCCCCACCATGCCCACCTGATTTTTTCTATATATATTAGTTGGCCAATTAATTTCTTTCTATTTATAGTAGAGACGGGGTCTTGCTCTTGCTCAGGCTGGTTTCGAACTCCTGACCTCGAGCAATCCTCCCCACCTCTGCCTCCCAGAGTGCTATGATTACAGGCGTGAGCCACCGCGCCCAGCCATAAAGAGTTACTTTATGAATAACATATCATGGGAAGGGTAGTTTATGCATTGTTGATTACATTTTTTAAGAAATTAAAGCTCTTCTTACTTTAACATTAAATATGCTAACAATACATAAGGCAATTGTTTAAGCCAAAGTATTCCCAAAAGGGGGTTTTAGAGTAAACATAGGTTTTGGATCTTATCACTAAAAATTACAGAATATGAATATTAGTTCTCCTACATAAAATATTATATGTATATGTGTATAAAACAGAGAAACAGAGACAAATAAATAAAAACTAATCATAATTTAGGCTTCATTCCCCTACTAAGACTGCTTAGCTTATATTAAACTTCTATTTCTTTGTTTCACCTACCATTCCCGGGCGAGCTTCTTATAAGCCTTTTTAATATCAGCCTGACTGGCTGTTCGGCTGACCCCTAGGACTCTGTATGGGTCAAAATCCAACGCAGACAGAATTTGCAGGATCAGAACCAGAACTATCAAGAACTGCCAGGAAATGCTCAACTTTTTCACTTCCATTTCTCTTCCTTTCCAGAGCTGAAATGATTGAAGAGGCAATAAGTTTCAGTAGCAGAAACCCAGACAGTCTTGCTTTTTAGGTAAAGATACAAGATATATAGATGAAAACCAAAACAAACAGAAGACATTTTGCAGGAAAAGTGTCAAGCTGTTTGACCGTATCTTTTAAAACAAAAAAAAATCTCACTACTACTTTTGAATATCACAAATAAGAACTATTATAGGGTGAAAAAATGAATAATAAGAATTAATAGCAACTCTCCAGAATCTTGGATTAGAAAAGCTTTAGAAATGACTGAAAATGAACGAGATGCAGAAATAATAAGTGAATGTGGGAAAACATAAGTAGGGGAATCAGGGTGACTACATCTTAAATACACTATTTAACTTATTCTGACAATAATGGTTTAAACAAAATAAATGGTTTAAGAATAATTCACTGAGTGCATGTAAAATAAACCCATAAAATTATAAGATTTGTCATGTGCTAAACTACAAAATGAGATAGTTGTGGTGTTTGGGTGTTAAATAAGTACAAATATGAAATACTCTGATTTAGTATGCCTCAATTCTATTCTTTCTCACTATGTCCATTTAAACAAGAAAATGAGAAGCTTCTCTTAAATTTGTTAGTAATAGGATCATCATAAATAGAAACCTCAGATGAGAAAGAGTGGAGAGAAAAAAAATTTAGTTTTCCAAGTAAAGAAGAATTAATAGCACAGACTGGAGAACAGGAATAGTCTTAAAAAGTTTACGTTCCATCTCTGGTGAGTGTAGTGATTGAATTTATTGCCGGTTTTGGAAACAATCCTGGCTGGTTGGTGAACAATGTAGTGCTAGTATTGTAGACGTTTACCTTTCAGAATTATGATCTTTGTCATACCATACAATGCCTTTTCAAGGTCACATTTATCTTGATTTTTCATAAATTAATATAGTTTTAAGGTTCAAGTGTTAACATGACACCTGACTCAAGAGGGACAAAGCTGTAACAGCAGTGGATTTTGACAAATGGGAGTTTAATGCTTCTTAGGAGCCTCCACAAAATTGACTAATCTGATGACCAATGTCTAGAACTGCATACATGCAGAATCAAATCCTAAAACAAACCAGTTTCTCCCTGTATTTGTTCTCCACTTTATGACCTCGGGCAAGTTCTTTAAACATGCTAAACCTCAGTGTCATTCATAAAATGGGAATGAATAATACTATTTTGAAGGATCGTCATGGGGGATTAAATATATGTATAAGATTTACTGAGCACCAAATCAACAACCATTAAGTAGTAGTTAGTATTATTATTTCTAATATGCAGTATGGATTACTGTCTCATTCATCTGTGTCAGTACCCTCCAGCCAGAGGGGCCCAAGTGGCTCGGGGCTGTGAAGTTCTTTTGCTGGCAGTCTGGAGCTTGAGGGTGCCGGCCTCAGGGTAGGAAACCACCTGCCCAACAGGTAGGCTGCCAGCTTTCTGGGCTGCATCTCCGGGACCTTGTAGAGGCTCCCAGAGACGAACTCTTAAGTTTGAGCCCTGCCTCGAGCTCCTGCCTGAGGTCGCGACCCTCCAGGAGACCGCCTCCTCCCCCGCCGCCCCCCGAGAGCCCTGGGCCGGGCCCTGTCGGCTCCCGGTTCTCCCCGGGCCCACCAGGGACTGGGAACGACAAGAAATTGATGGGAGATCCCTGAGCCTGCCCGGCTCTGCCGCGTTGGCGGCTCCGCGAGTCACGCCGGGAAGGAGTTACCGGGAAAGGGCACCGGCCCAACCGGCTGCAGCGTCCGTGCTCCAGTTAATCCGCTGGGCCGGGAGCTTCCCGTCCACACCAGCGCTCGTCGGGGTCGGGGAGGGGAAAGAGGCGGGAGGAGACAGGGGAGGGGTGTGTGTGTCACATGACACTTAAAGGTCCGACGCACCGAAGGCACGATCGATCAGGTCGAGGGCTTCTACTCTGCGCATCTGTTTTGACCCTTGCCACTTGCCGTCTGCGCGTGGACCTGGCGCGGTTGCTATAGGAACGAGGCGCGCTCTTTGGCTCGAGCCAAAGGGTTGATCGTGACCAAAGAGGCCCAAACGTGCCTCCTAGCGAGGCGAAGTCGCTATGCATGACGGGATGCCAGAAAGACCTCCCCGATTCAGGGAGGGGTTTCCACGCCTACTAGGAGACGGCCCTTGTCTAGCAACGGTTGCTAGGATGGGGAAGCAATCACTGGTCTCCGTCGTCTTTAACCCTATTCATAGAATCCTAGAGCGTCAGATTGGAAGGGACCTTAGGGATCCTCCAACTCCTCCATATATTGATGGGAAGGCAGAGGCCCAGAGAGGGGCAGGGACTTGCCCAAGGCCTAGAATCAGGACTCCTAATCCCATTTCCCAAAAAGCGAGATCTCCGCCCAAGGGAGTGCCAGGCCTTGCCTTAAGCACCAGAGAGGGCAGAGAGGGCGGTGGGGTGGGGAGAGGGAAAGGGCTGAAGAGAATGAGGTAAACTTTCTTCCAGCCAAGGAGATTTGTCCCTGGGGGATATAAAGAAAGCGCTTCCTGCCTTGTTTTTATTTTTTTTCTGGCTTGCATTAATTACTATCTAACATATCTTTTGTTATTTATCTCCTGACTCCTCCCACTGAATGTTAGCTCCTAGAAGCAGGGATTTTTGTCTGTTTTGTTTATCTCTGTATTCTCTGTGTTTGACTTTGGCACATACTGGCTTAATAAATATTTGTAGAATAAATGAATGATGTTGAAGTTTTGCTGCTCAAGCGATTATATTCTAAGGTGGACTCTTGATTAAGAGTGTTGACTGTAGAGTCAGGTTCGGGTTTGAATCCTGCCTGCCTCTTCCGCTTACTACTTGTGTGACCTTTAACAGTGACAAGTTCTCTGAGCCCCAGGGTCTACAACCATAAAACGGGAAAGGAGGTGGGGAGAATACTTCCCTTCCCTGGCAGGGTGTGGTCAGGGATAAATGATATTAGGCATGTTAAAGTGGCTAGCACAATGGTTGGGATTTAGTAAATGTTCAGTAAACAGAAACCATTATTTTTTGAAACGTGGAAATGAACCATAAAAAACTATGGGAGTTAAGAGGACTAGATTTCTGCCAGTTTTTTCCTTTGTGAGAGGTGTTAGGAGGGCAGGGAAGAGGGGAATGGAAGACTGTGTAAGGCGGGTTTGGTTGGATCAGACTGCGAGTTCGGAAGAGTAAACTGCGATCTGGGCACCGAGGCTGGGAGGACTCATGGTTTTACTGGGAGCAAGGCAGGGGGATAGAGGGAAGCCATACACTGGAGGGGGTTGAATGCGGCGGGACAGACCATGGCTCCAGGCATGGCTGTCCCTCTTGCTAGTAGTGTGAACTGGTCGTCGTGAATCCTGGCAGGGGGCCTGCGGCGGGCAGGGAATTGGAGCCACCATGGCAAAGCGGCACCTGCTCTGGGAGGAGGGCGGTGACGCGAAGGTGGGTCCTGGGGCGGAGCGGTAACTAGAGGAAGCTCCTCGGAGCAGGGCAATGGGGGGGGGCTGTATTCTGGGGGTGGGGCGAGGGTGCGGAGGGGCGCCTAGGGGCGGGGTGGGGCTGTGACAAAAAGGATGGTCTCTGGGGGCGAGGCGATGCGGGGTCTGGATCCTGGGAGCGGGCGGTGACGAGAGGATGGACCCTGGGGCGGGGCGAGGTGCGGAGGTGCGCTCTGGGGGCGGGGAGATGGAGGCGCTGGATCCAGGAAGTCGAGCGCGGGCGCGGAGGGGCGTCTTGGGGGCGGGGGGGCGATGAGAGCCCGGACCCTGAGGGCGGGGCAGCGGCGGGAGGCTGGACCCTTGGGGCAGGGCGATGGAGGGGACTAGAGGATGGGCCCTGGGGACCCGGCAGTTACTGGAGTATGGGCCTTGGGGGCGGGGCGGTGATCAGAGGATGAACCCCGGAGGCAGCGCGACCCAGGTGGCTGGATCCTGGGGGCGGAACAGTGACCCAGGGGCCGGGGCTGGATCCTGGGGGTGGGGCAGCGACGGGAGGATGGACCCAGGGGGCGGGGCGAT
>VSMD01010903.1:0-28191 GCA_008750895.1 Mirza zaza
CAAGAGAAGAAACATCCCCCATGGCTGGGGAGGCGTCCCCCATAACTGGCAGCCAGTAACTGAACACACTCACAGCGGCCTGAAGCCAGGAGGGCAGGGGAGACCGAGCGCTGGAACGGATGTTCCCAAGGACAGCTGAAAGGCGGGAGAGCAGCTGGGACAGCCGTGAGGGAGCAGCCACGGGACCTTTAGGAAGGGTTGCTGAGGCCCCCAATGTGAAGGGACATTCTGGCTGGGCCACAGGCTCGGCTTTGCAGGTTTTCCACAGACCAAGCTCCAGCAGGTTCAGCCGGACCGTGCCCACGCCCGCCCTGGGCTCCTCTGCACAGGAAGCTTCCAGGCTCTGGGCCACTTACCGCCAGTCCTCACCTCATTACAGAAGCCACCTCGCTGAGGCCATCGCACGCACAACTCGTGTGCCCGCATCTCATTCCCCTGTTGTTCACCCTCCCTGTCCCCTCCTCAGTCCCAGGGGCCAGACCCCCACCCTCGCCCCATGCTGGGGGAGGCAGGCAGGCAGGTGGGGGCGCTCTCCTGAGGCTCGTGGTGTCTGAGACAGGCTAATTACAGCTCCCTCATTGCTGAGCCGTGGGTTTGCATGACATCCGCTGAGTCAGAGCTGATGTCTGGACCCTGGGCCTCAGGGAAGGGAATCGAGAGTCCTGAGAGGGGGATGAGGGGGCAGCCTGTGCCTCTGTCCCCACCCTCCATTCTCGGCCCCATCGCCTTTCCAGGCCAGTTCTCTCCACCATGTTAGAGGTAAACCAGCGACCCTGACCCACCCTTCTTCCCCACTCCCCTCTGCTTCTGGACATCCTCCCGGGACTGTCCCCATCTGTCCCTCATGCCTTCCCACCCCGCCAGGGCCACGCAGGGCCTATTCACTTGGTTACCAATTACATGTGGTTCCCAGTCACCCAGCTCCTCTTTCAAATTGGATCTTCTTTGGCCACACACGTCACAGACTGGGGGGACCCCTCCTCAACTCAGATCTGCTAGAAGCTACAAATGACACTTGTCCACGGTGGGGTCCCCTTGCCACGCTGGCACGAGGTCTCCACCTCCCAAGGGTGGCCTCCTCCTCCCCTGTGTTCCCTGCACTCGCTCCCAACCCCAGTGGCTCTCACAAGGCAGAGGGGTGTCAGCCCAGGTTTCCCCACCTTGGGACAGACTTCCGGGTCCCCTCACCCTCAGGCACCCACTGTGCCATTCTTTCCTTAGGATCTGAGGGACAACAGTGTTTCCTTTGCAGCCTCAACACACAGAGGGCCATGTGACATCTCTTTTCCTGGGTGTGTCCTAGAGGTGACATGGATTGGGCGCTGTGGATGAGCTGAGCAGGAGAAGCGGGAGAGCTGTTGGCGGTCGTCATTCTTCTCTGTGCTCAGGCCTGGCCTTTGGTCCTCCTCGAAATGATCCCTTTGAACCTCCAAATTCCTTGGGGAACTGTGCAGGACGTGGTTCCAACTTCCCTTTTGGGCAGCACTTTGTGAGCCGCGTTACCATCCTGAAGTGACACTCATGGATAACGTGCCTTCTACACACAATTTCAAAACATATAAAATCAGTCCGAGCAGGAATATAGCATACAGAAAGTGGGGTTTTTTACATTTTCCTTTTTTCTGAGACAGGCTCTCACTCTATGGTCCAGGCTGGAGTCCAGTCACAAAAAGAAAATAGCCAGGCTTGGTAGCATGTGCCTACAGTCCCAGCTTCTTGGGAGGCTGAGGCAGGAGGCTGGCTTGAGCACAGGAGTTTGAGGTTGCATTGAGGTATAATTGTGCCACTGCACTCTAGCTGGGTGACAGAGCAAGACCCTGTCTCAAAAAAAAAAAAAAAAAAAAAAGAAATGATGGGAGGCCAAATTGTTTTGACTGAGCTCCTGTGCTAGGGCCCAACAGACCAAACCAAAATGGGGTTACTCATGCTAAGTGCCGCATAGTCAAACTGACACTTTAAGGAAGCGGATAATTTCCCAAACAAATCAATTTTCCTGAAAACACGTGTTTCACATCAACCAATCAGGAAATACCCAGTCTGGCTGGTCACAGTGTCTCCTAGTTGTAATCCCAGCACATTGGAAGGCCAAAGAGGGAGGATTATCTGAAGCCAGGAGTTTGAGATAAGCTGAGGCAATGTAGCAATGTAACATTGATCTCCAATGTTTTGGAGATCATATCTCTCCAAAACATTTTTTAAAAAATTAGCCAGGCATGGTGGTTCGTGCCTATAGTCCCAGCTACTTGAGAGGCTGGCTGGAGCCCAGGAGTTCGAGGCTACAGTGAGCTATTATTGCGCCACTGCATTCTAGCCTGGGCAACACAGCAAGACGTTGTCTCTAAAAAAAAAAAAGGAAAGAAAGAAAAAGAAAATGCAGCCAGGCCTAGTGGCTCACACCTATAATCCCAGCACTTTGGGAGGCCGAGGTGGGAGGATCACTTGAGATCAGGAGTTCAAGACCAGTATGGGAAACCTAGCAAGACCTTCTTTCCACACACACAAAAAAATTAAAATAAAAAAACTTAGCAAGGAGTGGTGCTATACTCCTGTACTTCCAGGTACTCAGGAGGCTGAGGCAGGAGGATCGCTTGTGCACAGGAGTTCAAGGCTGCAGTGAGCTATGATAGGGCCGCTGCACTCCTGCCTGAGCAGTAGAGCAAAGGCCTGTCCCCCCCACCCCCCAAAAAAAAGACACACTTAAAAGGCTACATACTACTTGACTCCATTTATAGGACACAATTGCAAAAGGAAAACAATAAAAATAGATCAGTGGTTAGCATGGGCTAGTGGAGGGATCAGAAGGGTAGATTACAAAAAGGCAAAGGGTAATTTGGGGGAGGAGAGATGGCACTGTCTACATCTTGACTGTGCTTGGTGTTGGTTACTGAACTGAGTATTTTTTTTTAACTTACAGCATAATGGGTTTATATTTAATATAGTACTAATCACCATGAGGGTGTTATTACTCGATTAATATAAAAATTTTTTACATTAGATCTCTTCTCTATTTCAGCATTAATATAAAGATTTTTCTCTTTACATTAAATCTTTTTTCCATGTCAATATGAGATACACTGAATATATTTTTTACCCAGAGATAAACATTTACATTTTTGCTTATGTGATACCTAAATACAATATTAACTTGGAAGATAAAACAAAAATCTAATAAAAATATAGACAAAAGATTCAACAATTCAGGAGGCAGTGATTACGACTTAACAGTGGTGATTTGCTAGGATTCTGGCTAAAAATTTCCTTCTTCCTTATTTCACGTGCTTTCAAAATTCTAAAACTATGAAATATTACTTATGTAAATTTCAGCCATCTTACTTCTTTGACCCCCTTTCTAACCAGCAAATACAAATTACAGGCTGCATTTTTTAGTGCATCACTTGTAAAGAAAACATTTTTTCCCATTTATATGTCCATTTGTTCCCATTTTAAGGGAAATAACAAAGAATAGGCAACTCCCCTATTTACTGTTTCTTAGAAACTTTCAGATACCAAAGCTCAGGTTTAGCCTCAACAGCATAAAGGTTTCCAGGGCAAGGTTTGATTTTAGGAGGTCCTTCAAAGTCACATCTGTCCATTTCTCTTCCGTGCACATGCCCCTAAGCAAGCTCACATGCCTGTGATGCTGAGACCCACACCTAACGAGAGAGCAACTGCACCTCCAGCTTCCTCTGCATCGACAACAGGTAGCACCAAAGCGGTGAAACGAGGACTAAGAGCAGCTGTGTTGTAATTCTATCTGACTTGAAATTGTTGCCTTCCTGGAGCTCCGGATATTAGGCTAAGACGTTCCACGTGACGCAGCCATCCAGGCAGCAGCCACTACAGGAATGGCGAGGAGGGCGGAGTCACCGAACTCTGAACTGAGTATGTTTGTGAAAACTCACAGAACACAGAACTGTGCACCACAAGAAGTGAATTTGAATATATGCAAATTATACCTTAAAATGGTAAAGCAAATAGAAAAAGACCCAAACAAAGTATGGAACAAGCTATATCAGGAAAATATGAAGTAAATGAAAGACAGGAAGCAAATCCTGATAATGGAC
This sequence comes from Mirza zaza, assembly GCA_008750895.1. Classification (NCBI taxonomy): domain Eukaryota; kingdom Metazoa; phylum Chordata; class Mammalia; order Primates; family Cheirogaleidae; genus Mirza; species Mirza zaza. The sequence continues at coordinate 4,065 of VSMD01010903.1, forward strand.
AAAATATAATCAAGGGAATTGGATTAAATTAAGTTTCATTTAGGGCCAACATGATATTACATACAGGTAACAAAGAATGATGTCCCAAAAACATAATGGTTTCTGACCTTAAAAAAAAAAATAATGGGCCAGATGTGGTGGCTCACGCCTGTAATCCCAACACTCTGGGAGGCTGAGGCGGGTGGATCGTTTGAGCTCTGGAGTTCGAGACCAGCCTGAGCAAGAGCAAGACCCCATCTCTACCAAAAATAGAAAAAACTAGCCAGGCAGGGTGGCATATGCCTGTAGTCCCAGCTACTTGGGAGGCCAAGGCAGGAGGATCACTTGAGCCCAGGAGTTTGAGGTTGCTGTGAGTTGGGCTGACGCCATGGCACTGTAGCCGGGGCAACAGAGTGAGACTCTGTCTCAAAAAAAAAAACAAAAACATATAATGGTCATGAACCTATACATATCTAATAATCTGCTTCAAAATATATAAAGCAACAAATGATAGAACAATGAGGAAAAAAAGGATAACCCAACAACTTAATTGGAGAGCTTCGATATACCCTGTCAAACAGATCAGACAGACAAAATGAGCAATGATAAAGAAGATTTTAATACACTATAATACCTATGAAGGAATAGATGACATTACCCTCAACAAGTAGAGAATGTGTGTATTTTGGGGAAAGCACATATGAAACATTCACAAGAGGCAAACACGTACTCGCCACAAAAGAAGGTGGTTTGCAAAAAACCAACATTATACAGATTATGTTCTCTAACCTCAATGCATAAAATTAATGATAACAAAAGGATGGCAACAGAAAATTCTCACATGTCTGCACTGTAAACACATATTACAAAATAATTTTTTGGTTTGCAAAATAAACATTATGGAATTACTACATACTTAGAACAGAGCAGGGTAACACCGAGTGTCAAAGAATAAAATCAAGAGATGGAGGGAAATTTGTAGCTTTAGATAAGTAACATAAAACAAAGTTTTGTTTTTTATTTTATTATTTAGAGTATGTAACTCAAGAAGCTGGTAAAAAAAGGTCAATAGAGAAAATTCAAAAATACAGGAAAGGAAAAAAAGAAATAAGAAAGAACAGAAATCAATTAAAAGACAAAAACTCAATAATGTAGACTGATAAAACAGAAAGCTATTTTTAAAATATTAAAGTAATAAGCCTTTGGCAAAACTCATCAAGCATTTTTTTAAAAAATGAGATGCTGCTGACCTTTCTGTTTTTGTGAAACAGCAGACCAGAGCACTGGACGCTCTGCCCTGGCTCTGGCCACCTGCTGGCCACAGCCCCTTTGCCCTGGAGACACGGCAGAAAGGGCAGAGCTTTCTGTGACTTGTGGGCTTTCCCCTCTAAATGGCTGTGTAGCTGGGTCAAGGGGTCAAGGAGAGGGAGAAAGAATAGAAGAATGTCCAGGGAGGCGGACATTTGGGCAAACTGAGGGTGGGCAGAGATTACGCACCCTTCCCAGAGGGGGCAGCCTGACTGTGTTCTGAAGAAGGGGGAGGGGAAGGAGTCTCTGAGTCTGTACCTGGGAAGAGGACAGGTGTGGACCTCATTCAGAAAGTGTCCCCAAGTCCAGACACCGGCACCAGATCCCATGCAGCCAAGCCACCTGCCTCTTGCCACCTCCCTCTGTGTGGAAGGGCTAATACATTCCCATTAGGTCTGGTCCTGCTGCAGCCCTGCTCCCATGGGGGCTGGCCCTGCGTGAGCTACACAGGCCAGAGGCAGAGGCCATGGCAGGGATAGAAGGGCGCATGGCCCTGCCCCCACCTGGCTAGACTGAGTGGTGCTGGGCACTGCCACTGGCAGAAGCTGTGGGAACCAGATCAGGGTGGGAGCCAAGGGGAGCTCTGAGGAAGCTGGAAGAGAGCCTGACCTTGGCACGTGCCTGGACTCTGCCCAGGGTTGGCTGAGGCTGAGCTGCTTGAGTCATGAGGCCTCCAGCCTGGGTGCTGGGGTGAGGATGAGAGGGATGTTCCTGCGCCTGCACGCCCTCCTGGCCTCAAAGTCTGCATGGGATCCCAAAGGAGATGCAGCCTCTTGTGACCCCAAGACCTGGAGCAAGAAAGGCCAAGGACAGGGTGCAGACAACAGAGGGGAGACGAGAGAGCGGGATGGGAGGTAATGGAGGGGTGAGGCAGAAGAGGCGAGGGAGGTGTGAAGGGGCCAAGGAGAGAGGTTGTGGTGGAAGCCGAGGAGCTGGAGGGGCAGGGAGAGCACAGGAGTGAGGGGTAAAGGAGAGAAAGGGGCAAACAGGACAGAGAGGGATGTAGGGGCAGAGGCCAAGTGCTGGCAGGTGCACACATGCATGTGTGCCTGTGTGTGCAAGTGCCTGTCGTCATGTCTGTTGTGTGTGTATTCTGAGTGTGTCTGTGGTTCTGAACATGGGTCTCAGGGTCTCTATCTACGGTTGTGGTCAAGGTCATGGACATGTTGCTAGCAATTGTTTTCTTGTCCGTGTTTCTGTCTGAGTGTGCATGGCTGTATGTGGGGGGGGCACATAGCTGGTTTCCCAGTGGGGTCTGTCTCCTACTCTGGTTGAGGGGCCCTAATGGCGGGTGCACCTGGTCAGATAGCAGGTGGCACTGTCTCCACCGGGTCTGGGCTGATGTCGTCGCCACCACCACAACACACACAAGCACAGTCTTGGAGGAAATAGATCCCGGAGTGGAAATCCCAGGACCTGGGTGGGTCCTTGAACTGTTTGTGTTTCAGTCTCCTGGGATAAAAATGGGGACAGAATGGTCACCCCTTGCCTTGTCTCCTCTGCCTTTGTCTCTCACTCTTCTGTCACTCTCAATGTCTCTGTGTCTCTCTCCATCATTCTGCTCTGTCTGGATCTCTTGCTGTCCGTCCATCAACAAGACTGTCTTTCCTCCCTTTGCCTTTACTTCTACTCCTCTGCCAGAGAACACCAACCAGCTCCCTCCAAGCCCACGTTAGGCCTCTGGTCTTTCCCCTGGCCCGCCCCACCCTCCGCCCCAGGTCACCCTTTCCCTGGGTCTAGCGACAGCTCTGGAGGTCCAGGATCGATTCCCCTACAGCATTTGTCCCTTCTCTGGGGCCTGCCCACGACTTCGGGTGCAGAGACTAGCCAGGGCGGGATAGGGGATGGGGGTCCGCGCCCCAACTTTTTCTTTCCCCTCCCTCCTCCAGAGACGCAGACGGACACCAGGCAGTGCATTTACAGAGGTTTATTTTCCGTCCCGCAGGGGCCGGGCGGGGGGGGGGGGTGAGCTCAGTAGCCGCCGGGCTGCGCGGGCTCGGCGAGCTCGGGCGCCCGGGCCAGTTGCACCAGTCGCAGCAGCAAGGCCCCGGCGGGCGCGTCCAGCTGCGTGGCGTTGCTCCCGTCGCTGGCGCGGGCGCGGCGGTGGGGGCCCTCGCGGCACTCGGGCTCGGCCACGCAGCTCTCTGCGGGGAGGGCGAGTGAGCGCGGCGCCGGGGTCTCCACTGCCCGCGCCTCCTGCCCGCCCGGCCCCGCCCCGCTCCAGCCCCCCAACCCGGCCAGTCCCAGCACCCCAGCCCGCCGCTCACCGTAGTCGCAGCAGAAGCCGGCGGCGGCGCAGCGGCCCCCGCTGCCGCAGGGCTTCAGGCCGGACTGGCAGGGCGACGGCAGGTAGTTCTCCTCCTGGCAGCGCAGCGCCTCGGCCGTGCCCACGAAGCAGCCCAGCTCGTCCGCGCAGCAGATGCTGGGCCCGAAGCAGCGCCCTTTGCCCCCGGGGCCGCAGGGGAGGCACTGCGGGGACGGGCGGGTGAGCGGGAGGAGGGGCCGCCGGGGAGGGCGAGGGGACCCCGCGAGGCCGGCGGGTGCGGGGGCCGGGCTGCTGGGGGCCGGGCTCGGGCCGGGCTCGCGAGTGCGGCGGGACACCGGCGCTGCAGGGGGCGCTGTGTGCGCCTCGACTACAGTCAAGGTCGGGGTCAAAATCGACCAAGTCTTTATGTTTTCAAGGGACTGAGGACCAACTGTCAGTAATAGCCGTCTGTATCCCCGCCCTGGGCCGCCGGACAGGTCTCCCATGGACTCAGCTTGGGGACCCTCCTCCTCACCTCTGGGACCATCACTGGTGTCCACTTTTGGGCTGCCTCCCCACCCTCCCCTAGTCCAGACCTTCCTCCTGCCCCTGTCACTCCTGCTTGGTCCCTAGTTCATCCTCCCCACCCTGCTCCCGACAGCAGACGGTCCCTGGCACCCCCGGTACAGCCAGGCCTTTCCTCCCATTTCCTGATTCCTCTCTTGCTTTGTCCTTGGCACCCACCAGCCCCAGCGAGTGGGCCTCAATTTGGGCCAGATTCCCTGCTCACCAGCCTATGACCTTCCAGGTGGGTGCAGGGGCCTGAGCCCAAGAGGGGGGCATGGACACCTGGGTGGCTCAGGCCTCCTGGGAGCCACGCAGAGGGAAGGTAGGCTGTAGGGTTGCCCACCTGCCCACTCTCATTGGTTCAACAGCTCAAAATTGAGCCTGGGCAGAATTGCGCCTGCTAATTGGATTTCCTTCAGCTCTGCTCGAAATGGAATAAACATCCTGCACAAGAGAATAGGGGTGGGCCGGCCGTGGCTCACACCTGTCGTCCTTGCACTCTGGGAGGCTGAGGCAAAAGGATGACTTGAGGTCGAGTTTGAGACCAGCCTAAGCAAGAGCGAGACCTTGTCCCTAGAAATATAGAAAAAATTAGCTGGGCATCGTGTCTTGACCCTGTAGTCTCAGCTACTAGAGAGGCTGAGGCAGGAGGATCACATGAGGCCAAGAGTTTGAGGTTGCAGTGAGACAATGATGCCATTGCTCACATTGATGCCATCTACCTAGGGTGACAGAATGAGACTCTGTCTCAAAAAAAAACAAAAAACAAACAAACAAAAAAAAAAAGAGAGAGCGAGAAAGAATAGGGATAGATACCCAGGAGAACTTCCTTACAGAATGCCTGGGTAGCACCGGCAACTCGGGTGAGCTCAGAGCAACGGCCTTCTGTGGGAGGCACCAGTGCCTGTAGCTGGGAGAGGCTGGGGCTGGATGGGGAAGGCCTCAAATGCTGGTGAGACAGAGCCTCTGACATGCCAGCCTGTCTAGATGACAGGACCCAGGGGAGGCCTCAGCGCCCACTTCTCCCTGATCTAGACCCAAGCCCAGTTACAGGAGAACTCTCTCTCACTTTCTGCATCCCCTGTCTGGATGGGGACAGTGTCCGGTAGCCCCTTCAGCCCCTCCTCGCCTGCCCAGCAACCTGGTCCCCTCTGACCTACCCTGTTGGCCCCTCTGTCCAGCCACGCCATGCCTCCTTCCTCCCCAGCACCCCCCTAAAGGCTGCCTTCTCCGGAGCCTTCCCTCTTTCCTAGCCCCTGTCCCAGGATGCCAGTCCTAGGGCAATGCCCATGCTGGCTGCCCTGAGACGGGCGGTGGTGGGTAGTACCTGTCTCAGCTCCATGTCGGGCATGGCCCTCTTGCCGCCCCTTGGGCAATTCTGGAAGTAGCAAGCGGAGGAGAAGGCCAGCAGGCCGAGGAAGCAGGCGGCCAGCGTGGTGTCGGGCATCCTGGCGCACGCAGGTGGGCACTGCGTACAGCGCTGCTCAGTGGCTCCGTGCTGCTGTCTTCGCTGGCTGCCTATTTATGTCCGCAGGTGTTCCCTTGGAGGCGAGACGTGGCCGTCACGCCCCTCCCCAGCCGCTCCTGAGGAGCCCATGGCCCCCAGGTCCCAAGCCGTCAGCAGTGATTCAGGCGTCTGGGGACACACGTGGGCCTGTCTATGCAGGGGACAGTGGAGGAGGGGTGCAGACCTCCAGGATGTCATTGGCTGGGATGTGACAGGAACTGCCACAACTGTGACAGCCTCGCTCTGGAATCGGGGAGAGGGGCAGACAGGAAGTGGCCTGGAGAATGTCTCTGAGCTTTCTGGCTGCCTGGAAGGGCCTGGGGATGGGGGTGGGTGGGCGACAAGAACCCGAGGGACTGGTGTGTTGGGAGCAGGGTCAGGCTCGGGCCCAGGGGTGGTGGGTCAGCAGACAGCCATGTGTGTGGGGACCCGACCAGGAGTGGTAGCCCTGTGACAAGACAAATGACCAAGAACAGCACACACCCAGGGTGGGGGGGACAGAGGACTTTGTACTGGCTGCATTAAGAAAGGTAATTGCTGCCTTGTGGGCAGGCAGCTGCAGACGTGGAGTAAGGGACAGACCCAGAATCAGAGGGGACCGTTCTCACGGGGTGGGTGTGCAGGCTTCTGGGGGACGCTCAGCACGTGCCTCCCCCACACCCATGGAGCAGGGTACAGGAGGGCACAGGGACTCAGGCCCTGAGACTGGGGTCCTTGGTGACAGCTTCTTGGCATGTCCCCCATCACCTCCCTCCCAGGCAGGACCATGGGTTGGGGAGCTACTGAGAAGGAATGAGAGCTGTAGGCCCAGTACGGGTCACAGATGGGGGCGCCCTGCAGGACATGACTACTGCCTGCCCCAATTTCTACCTCCTCCAGGACCCCAGTCTGTGGGGACCACAGCTCAGGCCTGGAGTGGGAGTGGGGCCCAGGGCTCTGGGCCTGGGGAAAGCTTGGGCTAAATGGACCCAGCCTGAGAAAACAGCTTTTGGTGCCTGACCCCAGGCTGGCAGGTCTAAAGAGGCCACATCCTGTCTCCTCTGGGCCACTGGACTGCCCCTCTGGTCTTGGACTCAGGCTGGCCCCCCAAGCCCTCAGCCTGTGCACCACCCCGCAGGCTTTTGGTCTCCTCTCCAGGGTACACCTAGGTGCTGCAAGGGAGCTCCAGGGGACACGGTGGCCCCCTCCCTACCACGCACAGTGGGGGGCCCAGCAGACCTGGAGAAGCTCCCACACGAAGGACATAACACCAGGCTCTTCAGGCATGACCCCTCAGGGGCTGTGACGACACTGTGCGAGGCAGTGCTGGGCGGCTGTCAGGGCAGCGACACCGGAGCCCAGTGGCCTGCGTTGCTTGGAAGCTGGTGGCTTGGGCAGCTCAGCGGACTTCTCTGTGCCCCGCTGTCCTCCAGTGTGGAGTCGGGAAGGTGACAGCACCCACCTCACAGGGCTGTGAGGACTGAAATAGTTCACTATACAAAGGCTTTAGAAAGGTGCCTGCCCCATCGTAAAGTTAACTGATAGTAGTGTTGCGTCTATGATTAATGCTGCTGTTCTTTTTTATTTTTTTATTTTTGGAGACAGAGTCTCCCTCTGTTGTTGGGCTAGAGTGCCGTGGCATCAGCCTAGCTCACAACGACCTCAAACTCCTGGGCTCAAGCAATCCTCCTGCCTCAACCTCCCGAGTAGCTGGGACTACAGGCATGTGCCACAATGCCCGGCTAATTTTTTCTATATATTTTTAGTTGTCCAGATAATTTTCTATTTTTAGTAGAGATGGGGTTTCGCTCCTGTTCAGGCTGGTCTAGAACTCCTGACCTTGAGTGATACTCCCATCTCGGCCTCCCAGAGTGCTAGGATTACAGGTGTGAGCCACTGCGACCGGCCCAATGCCGGCTATTCTTATGAAGAGCTGGAGAGATTTTTCAGAGCGACCAGCTACCTGGATTAGCCCAGGAGGAACACTGTCATCCTATTCGTGGCTTGGAAACAAGCTTGGCCTAAAGGCACTGGCCTGGTACGACCCCATAGCTGTGGGGCAGTGTCTTTACTGTGCTGACCAACTGCGTTTCAAATATATCACCCCAAAGTTCTCATCAACCCCCAGACACCCCACACCCCTCTATGGGTTCCCTTTTCCAAGGTTTGTTTCCCACCTTCTCCGTCCTTACATCTCCTACGCCTCGGCTCAGATCTTGATTCTTACATCACTTTAAGAGGGAGGAGTTAGGCCTTTCACCAGCCCCTCCCCTCCCCCACATGTACCCCTCATCCACGGTTTCCTCGTGATGATGGTGTCATGATGGTTAAGATCGGTATTACGAGTTAGATTGCAATTGCGCCCTTCTGTGCTAAATCATGTAGTATATTATGACTATCTCTGAACAACTTTTTGTATTCCCTGGAGTCAGTGGTCATCTTGGTTTTTCATTTCTGGCCCATCTGCCATTTTTATCCAAAAGTCAACATTACTCTTCACTGTCCAAACCCTTCCCCTGAAACTCCTATTATCAAGGTTATAAACTACCTCTGTATTGCCAGATTGGGTGGTCATGTCTATGTCCTCATTTTACTTAATCCACTAGCAGCATTTGACATGTTTGAACACTTGTCCTTTTTTTTTTTTTTTGAGACAGAGTCTCGCTTTGTTGCCCAGGCTAGAGTGAGTGCGGTGGCGTCAGCCTAGCTCACAGCAACCTCAAACTCCTGAGCTCGAGCAATCCTTCTGCCTCAGCCTCCCGAGTAGCTGGGACTACAGGCATGCGCCACCATGCCGGGCTAATTTTTTTTTATATATATATTAGTTGGCCAATTAATTTCTTTCTATTTTTATAGTAGAGATGGGGTCTCGCTCAGGCTGGTTTTGAACTCCTGACCTTGAGCAATCCGCCCGCCTCGGCCTCCCAGAGTGCTAGGATTACAGGCGTGAGCCACCACGCCCAGCCCCCAACACTTGTCCTTTTTTTAAACACTCTTTGTTTGGCTCTATTGACACAACACCCTCCTGGGTTTTCCTCCATCACACTGGCTGTTCTTTCTCAGTCTCCTTTTCTGGCTCCTCCTCCTTGACATTGACTTCTAAATGTTGGAGAACCTCAGGACTCAATCCTGTGTCCTCTTCCTAGGTGATCTATTCTAACCCCGTGATTTTACACACTTTCTAAACACTGATAATTCTCAACTTTATGTCTCCATCCTGGGCCTCTCCTAAGCACCACGCTTGTAGTTATACGTGCTCAATGGCACCTCGCCTTGGATACCAAATAAGTCCTCCAACCTAACGTGGTCAAAACTCAACTGCAATTCCCAGCTGTGACCCTGCTCTCCCCAGGCTTCCTCCACTCTGCAGTGGCACCCGCTGCTCCTCCCAGAACCTGAGACTCACCTGGTCCTTCTGTTTCCCTCACTCTTCATTTGTCCTTCCTCTAAAATCTATGTCAATTCTTACCTGCTTCTTTCCACTCCTGGTTTTCGATCTTCCTGTCCCAGAAGCCTTGGCTACCTTCACCCGCCCCCAGAGTTCACTCTACTGGCTTAAATGGCGTCCCTTAAGAGGAGCTTTCTCTGACTGCTCTACCTGGAGCATCCCTCACTCCTACCTCGGTAATCTCCTAACTAGGTCTGAATCATGGGTTTCTTAGCACCTACTACAATTTGCAGTTCATTTTTTGTCTTTTGTGTTTATGGCTGTGCATGCTCTAGAATGAAACCCCAGGGCAGAAAAGACTCCATCTTTCTTATTCAGGAGTGTTGCCCCACTCCTGGTGGGGTTTCTGCTACACAGTGGGATTTCAATAAACTGTGGAAAGAAGGAGGGGAGGGAGGGAAGGAACCCCTGGGTACCAGCCTCAGCTCTTCAGGGAGTTGCTGTGTGATCTTGGGCAAGTCACACCTGTTCCCAAGGTTACTCATTTGATTATTAACCCTACTTCCTACCTCACTGAGGTCTTAAGGCAATCAGCTGAGGGTGCCATAAAGGGTTAAGCACCTTAACCACCCTTACATAACAAAATGTTGCAAGCCTCCAGATGCAACCCCAAATCTCAGAATGTTCTTGCAAGTCCTTCCTTGCCCTTAGACTACCTTTTCTGAGAAGAGGTAACAGTTAAGTAATCTTAGCAGAGCATCTGCCTCTGCCCATCCCTCCTGTGTTCTTATTCCCCTGGTAAATGTACCACATGGCATCTCTGCTGCCGTTAGAGAGAGGTTGGCCTCATTTTCAAACAGATTCTCCTGCCAGCTACAAGTGTGGCTTTCTGTCCTCTCCCCTGTTTTCCAGTGGTTGTTTTGAGGACCCGTGATCCTGTGGACAACACAAACTCTTTGTAAACTATGATGGGGTGAACAAAAGCGAGCAAGTTGTTGTGATTAGTGAGGTGTGGTGGTGCACACCTGCACTTAGCTGCTGGGGAGGCTGAGGAGAGAAGATTGCTGGAGTTTGAGACCAGCCTGGGCAATATAGCAAGACCCTGTCTCAAGAAAAAAGGTTGTTGTAGGAGCCCAAGGACTGCCCACTGAATTGAGTGAAAGAGAGTAGGTTGAGCAGAGATAACAAACCTATGATAAAAGTGCTGGGCTTGAGGTCAACAGGTATGGAACTGAAACGGAGCCACAGCAGGATTAAGTGAAAAGCAGTGGAGGAGAGGGGGGCCTTCACTCATTTTCAGACCCACACCTAACTCCAAAACACATCTCAGCTGGATGGAAGCACTAAATAGAATACAATCAGAGGCCTGTAGTCCACCTGTAGTACCAGCTACTCTGGAGGCTGAGACAGGAGGATCGCTTGAGGTCAGGAGTATGATGATGCCACTGCACTCTAGCCGGGGCAACAAAGCGAGACTCTGTCTCACAAAAAAGCCTGTACAGCAGCAAAATGGGTGGATTCACCATACCCCCCTCCAGCTCCAGGTCCCATGTGACAGGTCCTGCTGCCTGGCTGGGGACAATGTCCCCTGCGCTGGGGGCCGCCAGACGTTCCCTTTGCTGGGCTAGAGAACGGGCTTGTCCACACCGCCGCCCGAGCAGACAGACAAAGAGGCAAGGAACACCCATGGGTGGCCGAATCATGACTGACAGACAGGAAATTTCGTGGGCCTCAGGGACCCGGACGGGAGGAGGTGGCGGGGGTGGAGCACAAATTGGGCGGCGCGCCGGGTGCTGGGCGCACGGCCCGTCGCCGGCGGGCCCGACGAGGCGCGCTGTGCTCAGACTGCTAAGCGCGGCATGAGCGCGGCTCGGGCGCCCGGGCCCGCGGGTCGGCGTCACCCCGGAGCGGAGCGCGGCGCCCGGAATCACTTAGCGCCATTAGCCGGGGCGGCCAGGGGAGGCGCCGCGCTCGCGGGGCGGCGGCGGCGGCGGGAGGCGGCCCCTGCCCGGCTGGGCTTCGCGGGCGGAGGCGGCGGCCCCGTCAGACCCCTCGACCACACACGCCCGGCCCCAGGCGGAGCCGAGCCGCGCGCCCTTCGGAGAGAAGCGCGCAGAGGGGGCGGCCGGGGGTCGGGGGCGCGGGGAGCCTCGCCCTTGGCCGCCGCTTGGGGTTCCCACCTCCGCCCGGACACCCCAGCCCCACCCCGCCAACCCGGGGCTCGCGGGCGGGCGCACGGCGGAGGGCCCCGGGGACGACAGGGAAGGATGGGCCGCCCGCAGGGAATGTCCCGCCCGGGTGTATTCGGTGCCTGTGGTTTGGGGACTGAAGACAAGTATCCGGGAAGAGGGGACGGGGAGGGCACACCTGGGAGGACAAACAGCCTTGCAAAGACGTGAAAGAGCGGGGATCCCAGCGTGCGTGTGTGCGTGTGCGTGCGTGCGTGTGCGCGCGTGTGTGTGCGCGCGTGGGAACAGTACACGGGACTCGCAGCTGTAGAGCAAGTTGGACCAAGGCGGTAAGACAGACGGCCCCAGCTCCGAGCAGGTGCCAGCACTGTTCTAAGCCTTTACATATATTTTTGTATTTGAATCTCATAAAAGCCCATGAAGGAAGAAGTATCTTTATCCCCCACCACACCCCGTTGCAGACAGGAAGCTGAGGGGCAGAAAGGTTGAGTAACTTGTCCAAGGACCCAGGTAATAAACAGCAGACCTGGGACTTAAACGCCGGCTCCAGAGTCAGGACTATTCACCACTCTGCTTCCTCAAGACCCCAGCCATGACTAAACCACGGGGACGTTAATGACTTGCTCAGACTCAGGTTCAGAGATTGGTGGTGAAAGGCCTGGCTCAGACTTCAGGGCTGTCACCCAGGGCTCCCTCGCTCCCTTCTGGCACCCTCCATGTCTGGGTGTCTTTCCTCATGGCAACAGGTGCAGCCACAAAATGGGTTCCCTCTTCTGAGCCTCTCCTTTCTCAGGGAGGAGAAACCTGCCCAGCAATCCCACCCCCAAAGTCTCACTTTGTTGCCCAGGCTAGAGTGAGTGCCACGGCATCAGCCCAGCTCACAGCAACCTCAAACTCCTGGGCTCAAGCAATCCTCCTGCCTCAGCCACCCGAGTAGCTGGGACTACAGGCATGCGCCACCATGCCCGGCTAATATTTTCTATCTATATTAGTTGGCCAATTAATTTCTTTCTATTTATAGTAGAGACGGGGTCTCGCTCTTGCTCAGGCTGGTTTCGAACTCCTGACCTTGAGCGATCTGCCCGCCTTGGCCTCTCAGAGTGCTAGGATTACAGGCGTCCAAAGACCCTTGAGGCTGGGCAAGAGCCTGGCTGTGGGAACCCACTCCCAGTCTTTTGCCCCATTTGGGTTAGGCCAGTCAAAGTCCATTCCCAAGTGTGCTCGCAGCCCCATGACAAAATGGGGTCCAGTTAGTACAGGAGAGGAGGGGGTGGCTGCGGGTCAGTAACTGGGGGTATGTGTTCCAGGGCCAGACTGGGAGGGGTTGTAGACTTGTACAGGTCACTTCACATGTGAGGACCCTGTAGCACAGAGAGATTCAGTGGCTTCCCCAGGGTCACACAGCTAAGCAGGAGCAGAGCTACTGGGCAAGAAACCTGTCAGTTCCCAATTCCTGTACCTTCCCTGCCCCTCACCCACCAACTCATCAACCTGTACCTGGTCTCCTGGCTCCTTGGCTTACTTCACACACCTGGTCTCAGCTGTGGCCAGGTCATCTCCAGATCTCCCATTCTGTCCCCCAGACTGACGACGCTACTTCCCTGTGCAAAACCTGTGCATGGCTCCCCACTGCATGCTGGACAATGCCCAGATATGTCCAAGAGGCCTTCAGGTCTGGCTCTACTGCCTCTCCTTTGCCCACAAACCCTGAAAGCCACACAGTTGCTTCCAACCCTAAGGGTATGCCTTGCCCAGGCAGTGCTGCAAGGTCCCCTCTCTTAGTGTCTTTTATTCAATTTTTTGAAGAACTGGCTTCTGGTTGTGTTGAATCTGCAGTTTGTTTATTTCATTAATTTATTCCTTTATCTTTGATGTTTCATTTTGTCTGCTTTCTTCGGGTTGACCCTATACATTTCTGACTTCTTGAGTTGCATGGCTGGCTCATTAGTGTTCAATCTCTCTCTTTTTTTAATATATGTGTTTTAAGGCTATAAACCTTCCTTTGTTCCATGAATTTTGTTTATTTATTTATTTAGAGATGGAGTCTCTCTATCTTTCACAGGCTGGAGTATAGTGGCTATTCACAGGCATGATCATGACACACAACAGTCTTCAATTCCCGGGCTCGAGTAATTCTCCCCCGTCAGTCTGTTGAGTAGCTGGGACTACAGGTACACCCCACCACACCTTTTCTATGAATTTTAATTTGTAGTTTTCTCATTGTCATTTAGTCTAAGAATTTCCTAATTTCTGTGATCATTTATCCTTTCCCTTATAATTATTTACAAGAATGCCACTGGATTTTTGTTTCATTTTTTCTGTTGTTTTCATTTTCTATTAATATGGGAGTTATTTTATTATTGATTTTCAATATCGTAGCTGAATAATGTGGCCTTTGTTCTACCGATTCTTTGGAATTTTTTAAGAATAGTATCATGGGCCGGGCGCGGTGGCTCGCGCCTGTAATCCTAGCACTCTGGGAGGCCAAGGTGGGTGGATCGCTCAAGGTCAGGAGTTCAAAACCAGCCTGAGCAGGAACGAGATCCCGTCTCTACTAAAAATAGAAAGAAATTAATTGGCCAAAAGTATATAGAAAAAAATTAGCCGGGCATGGTGGTACATGCCTGTAGTCCCAGCTACTCGGGAGGCTGAAGCGGAAGGATCACTTGAGCCCAGGAATTTGAGGTTGCTATGAGCTAGGCTGATGCCACAGCACTCTAGCTAGGGCAACAGAGTGAGACTCTGTCTCAAAAAAAAAAAAAAGAATAGTATTGTGACCTAGTAAGTGGTCACATTTGGTAATATTACATGAATCCTTGAAAAATAATCATATTATTTAAGAATTAGGTGATCGAAACTGATTTGAAAGGTTCATATATTTTCTGCCTTCCAAAATGTGTATTTACTTAACTGTTAAGTCTTAGGAGAGAGGTCTGCTAATACTTCTCGCTATGGTTGTGGATTTATGTACTTCTCCTGCTTTGAAGATATGTTGTTAAGATGATGTAGGTTTCTGATTGTTATATGGTCTTGATGGACTATTCGTTTTATCATTAAATAAAATTTCTTGGCCGGGCGCGGTGGCTCACGCCTGTAATCCTAGCTCTCTGGGAGGCCGAGGCGGGCGGATTGCTCAAGGTCAGGAGTTCAAAACCAGCCTGAGCGAGACCCCGTCTCTACTATAAAAATAGAAAGAAATTAATTGGCCAACTAATATATATATATATATAAAAAAATTAGCCGGGCATGGTGGCGCATGCCTGTAGTCCCAGCTACTCGGGAGGCTGAGGCAGGAGGATCGCTTGAGCCCAGGAGATTGAGGTTGCTGTGAGCTAGGCTGATGCCACGGCACTCACTCTAGCCTGGATAACAAAGCAAGACTCTGTCTCAAAAAAAAAAATAAAAAAAATAAAAAATAAAAATTTCTTTATTCTTGATTTTTATCCTATTAGTACTTTTGCCTAAAATTCTATTTGCCTAATATTAATTGCCTACATTAGCTTTCTTTTTCTTCATCCTTTTAACTACCTTTCAGTGTCTATCTGCTTTCGGTATGTCTGTTAAAACAGATTGTAGCAGGATTTTACTTTTTATCCAACCTAAGAGTTCCCATTTTAACAAGGTGAGCTTGGTAACATTTAAAGTGACTGCTGATCTACTTGGGCTGATTTGCATATTTAGCTTCTGTTTTGTATTTACTATAATACCCTTTCACTTCTCTTTCCTTCTTTCCTGTCTTCTAATGGATCATCTTTAAATTTTGTTTCTATTCTTTTAGTAGCTTCACTAAACAATATCTGAGATTAACCCTTATTAACTCCTCCAAAGCAAGCTGAATTCCTTGGAATGTTTTAATAAGGAATTGCTTTACTCTGATCACTTATTATGCTGCTGTTAATACCATCCATTTGCTACACTAAACAGGAAAAGCACATAAATAGGGAGTAGAGTAGCTAACATTTACTGCATGCTGACAGCGTGTTCTCAGCACATACATTATATTATAACACATACATATATATTTCAGCACATATATATATATCTCAGCAATACATATATATGTATACATATATACATATATACATGTATACATATATACATTACACGTATTATATATGTATATCTCAGCACATACATATATTATAACTGGTGACAGACACCTGTAGTCCCAGCTACTCAGGAGTCTGAAGCAGAAGGATCACTTGAGCCCAGCAGGGGTTCAGCAACTTTCCTAGAGTGCCACAGCCAGCAAGGAGCAGAATCAGCATCCCAAACTAGCATTCTGATTCCATAGCACCCCTGAGAAGGATCACTGCTCCTGCATCTACAACTGTTTGATGGGTTCTCCCAGACTGTGAGGTGCCATTCTGATAGAATAGCAAGAGGTTCCACTATTGTGCTCTAAATCTGTTAAGCTAGTGCCACCCTAACTTGCTTCAAAATAATGATAGGGACAAATTGGTTAAGAGTAATGCTGAAGAAACAAGACCATGAGTTGAGAATTGTTGAAACTGGGTGACGGGTACATGAGAATTCATTATACTAATGTGCATTTTGGATGTGTGTGAAATTTTCCATAATAAAAAGTTTAAGTATCAGCCCTACCTTTTTGTGGATTCTGGGGTAAAATATGATCAATTACTTAAAAGTTGTAAGTCAGGCTAATAAAATGTTAAATAAAACATGTTCTACTTTCCTGCCTTGACAAATACATGTTCACAATAACCTGAAGGCCAGGTTTGGATTTGGAATTGTCAATTTGGCAGCTTGGGAGAGATGGTTTCTCCCTATAGCCTTATTCTGTCCCTGTCCCAAGGGACCTCACACGCACACCTGTAGGCACCCCAGCCTGCAGGTTCAAGGTCTGCCTCCCCTTCCCACTGCTCAGGCCCAGCCTTTGCACACCTGGGAAGAGGACTGCTCCAGCCAGGAAACAGTTGTGGGAAAGTTAGGCAAGGCGTAGCCCACAGCCTCGGGGTGTAGATACCCCCTGATTCCACCCTGCAGAGAGCCAGAGCATGCTCTCTAGGGCAGGCGTCCTCGAACTACAGCCACGGGCCACATGCGGGGGTTTTTACCCATTTGTTTTTTTACTTCAAAATAAGATATGTGCAGTATGCACAGGAATTTGTTCATAGTTTTTTAAAAACTATAGTCAGGCCCTCCAACGGTCTGAGGGACAGTGAACTGGCCCCCTGTTTAAAAGTTTGAGGACCCCTGCTCTAGGGCATGGGGCCAGGGCCAGGGCCTCTCTTGTCTAGGACTTAAAAACCTCACGCCTTGAAATTCTATGGCAACAGATGAGAGCCCGGCAGACCCCCACGCTCAGTAAGCACATGGCTTCTACAACTCAGCCGCTCCACCTGCACCTGCCAGGGGACACCTACGTCCAAACCAGAACACAGACGTCAGCCTCACTGCGGTCCGCCCCGTCCTGGACAGTCATATGCGCCCCTCATATTCTTGAGCGTCCAGTGCCAGCCTTCTGCTCCTGCTTGCACGCTGTGTATCAGGCTCTGGAAATTGCAGCCAATGGAGTTGACTGAAAGGCTACCGAGAGCTCACAGGTTGGGGGAAGGCGGGAGGACCAGCTTGGACATGGTTCTGGAGGGCTGCAAAACATGGACCCAGAAATGGCACATGAAGTGAACATGTCGGGTCCCACAGAAGCAGCGCCCTAGACTGGGATTCTTGTACACAGGGTTTACTGGGGGAGGACTCTCAGGAGCACCCCACGGGGAGTGAGTGAAGCTGGACAGGGCAGGGGAGGAAACCAGGTAAAGAAGTGGTCTCGGCTGGGGTGGAACTTCAGCCAGACTCCACAGGGAGCTCCGAGTGTGAGTGGCCCTGCAGAGCTGCCCTACCATGGGTACGCGGGTTGATTTTTTATATTGTGTATTAGTCGTTGGGCAAGGGTCTGGGGGAGAAGGACTCTCTCTTGCTGAGCTGGCTCCTGCTGGCTGAGGGTGAGTCTGGAGAAAGGCCAGCTGTAAACCATTAACAACCCACACTCCCCGCATCTGGGATGGATGCACTCAGTAGAAAGAGAATCTGGGAGCAGCATCTACAGGGTCTGCTATAGAATAACTTCAGCCTGATGCCGCCACTCAGATTTATATTGCAGGGAGGGGCTGGCTATTTGGACACTAAACATCCGTGTTGACTTCTCTTTTGTTGTTGTTTTGAGACAGGGTTTCAGTCTGTCACTCAGGCAAGAGTACAATGGCATCATCATAGCTCACTGCAACCTCTCACTCCTGGGCTGAACTGAGCCTCCTGCCTCAGCTTCCTGAGTAGCTGGGACTACAGGTGCACACCACCATGCCTGGCTAAGTTTTAAATTTTTATTTTTTTTTCTGAGACTCTATAGCCCCAGGTACAGTGCAGGGGCATCATCATAGCTCACTATAGCCTCAAACTCCTGGGCTCAAGTGATCCTCTTGCCTCAGCCTCCCAAGTAGTTGGGACTACAGGGGCATTCCACACTTGGCTAATTTTTCTATTTTTAGTAGACACCAGGTCTTGCTCTTGCTCAGGCTGGTCTCAAACTCCTGAGCTCAAACAATCCTCCCATCTCGGCCTCCCAGAGTGCAAGGATTACGGGTGTGAGCCACCGTGCCTGGCCAAAGTTTTAAATATTTTCTGGAAACAGGGTCTTGCTACGTTGCCCAGGCTAGACTCAAGTGACATTCCCACCTTGGACTCCTAAAGTGATGGGATTACAGGTGTGAGTGAGCCATCATGTCCAGCCTTCTGTGTTGACTTCTGATTTCTCATTTATTTACTGTCCTTGGTGTAAGAACATACTCCCTGTGAATCCTATTTTTACATCGAAGTAACCTTGATGTTATCACACACATTCTTACCTGTTCTGGATCCTGCCTTTAAACTGTCACACACAGAGCACGATCACCCTGTCCCTGTGTATGGAAGCCCTGTACCTGGGGTCACAGGCACAGAGATCTATTCATTTTACTGCTGCCCATCTATAAGTTCTCCAAATCAATCACCCTTTCTCTACAAACTATATCTGTCTGCCTCGTTCTTTGGTTTCTCAGCTGCTTCTTCATTTGCAGGTCACTTTGCACACGTGGCCTTTTCACAGAGCACAGGCCCATCCCTCAGGTGTGTGAATGAAGCTCCCTCAGTCCGTGTCCAGTGGAGAAAGAGGGATGCCTTGAAGAAACCCCGGGTGATGTGACGAGGAGGAAATGGATGCTGTAGGGCTAATCACGGAGAATGCTTCTAAAATCAGAGCCAGAGCCGGTCTCCCCTGCCCCCACCCCTAACTTTAGCAAATGACCGAATGAGTGAGTGTGGGGCCAGCCCTGCAGCCTGGCGTCCCTGCACCTGTGCCACCACCCACGGCCAGGCAGTGGGGAAAGGCCACTAAAGAGCAGCACGAGGACATTGTCAGTGTTTCCCCTCCCCTCTCTGCTGGGGAGGATTCTGGCTCTGTCCTCCTGGTTTCCGTCCCCCTCAGCCTCTGCTCTAGCAATTGTCTAGGATTCCTTGGTTGTTCCAGTCCGGTTGCTGTGTGACAACTCCAAAGTGCAGTGGCACAAAACCACCACCATGTAGTCATGTGCCTGGATTGAGGAGTGCAAACAGCGCACAGCAAGGAGTGAAGGAAGGCGCTGAAATCTTCTGGAGACTTCTTCGATCACGGGCCTGGACACCTGGGCTGGGGTGGCCTAAAGGCTGGGCTGAGCTGAGCCTCCTGTCTGCAGGGCCTGCCTTCCTATGGCCTCTGTGTGGCTTGGGCTTCTCACCACTCGGTGGCTTTGGGATAGTTGGATTCACTCTTGAAGCTTTGCACAGTGGCTCAGGGCGTCAAGGGTAAATGTTCCAGAAAACAAGGAAGAAGGGATGTGAGAGGCATTTCCTGACCATCTCATAAATCACTCAGGCCCACTCAGTTCTGCCAGGCTCTAGTGGTTCAAGGCAGCCACAGGCCCGTCCAGGGCCAAGAGAAGAAACATCCCCCATGGCTGGGGAGGCGTCCCCCATAACTGGCAGCCAGTAACTGAACACACTCACAGCGGCCTGAAGCCAGGAGGGCAGGGGAGACTGAGCGCTGGAACGGATGTTCCCAAGGACAGCTGAAAGGCGGGAGAGCAGCTGGGACAGCCGTGAGGGAGCAGCCACGGGACCTTTAGGAAGGGTTGCTGAGGCCCCCAGTGTGAAGGGACATTCTGGCTGGGCCACAGGCTCGGCTTTGCAGGTTTTCCACAGACCAAGCTCCAGCAGGTTCAGCCGGACCGTGCCAACGCCCGCCCTGGGCTCCTCTGCACAGGAAGCTTCCAGGCTCTGGGCCACTTACCGCCAGTCCTCACCTCATTACAGAAGCCACCTCACTGAGGCCATCGCACGCACAACTCGTGTGCCCGCATCTCATTTCCCCTGTTGTTCACCCTCCCCTGTCCCCTCCTCAGTCCCAGGGGCCAGACCCCCACCCTCATCCCATGCTGGGGGAGGGAGGCAGGCAGGTGGGGGCGCTCTCCTGAGGCTCGTGGTGTCTGAGACAGGCTAATTACAGCTCCCTCATTGCTGAGCCGTGGGCTTGCATGACATCCGCTGAGTCAGAGCTGATGTCTGGACCCTGGGCCCCAGGGAAGGGAATCGAGAATCCTGGGAGGGGAATTGGGAGGCCAGCCTGTGCCTCTGTCCCCACCCTCTATTCTCGGCCCCATCGCCTTTCCAGGAGGCCAGTTCTCTCCACCAGGTTAGAGGAAACCAGCGACCCTGACCCACCCTTCTTCCCCACTCCCCTCTGCTTCTGGACATCCTCCTGGGACTGTCCCCATCTGTCTCTCATGCCTTCCCACCCCGCCAGGGCCACGCAGGGCCCATTCACTTGGTTACCAATTACATGTGGCTTCCCAGTCACCCAGCTCCTCTTTCAAACTGGATCTCCTTTGGCCACACACATCAAGGGCTGGGGTCTCCATAGCACGATCTTGGCTCCCACTGCCCTTAGCCTGTTGAGGGCCACTCTAGAGCCCCTCTGCACCTGCTCCTACCCACACCCTCCTCTTTCTGGACCTGCACGGGGGCGGGCATGGGGACAGGTACTTTTCCATTCACATTCCCACCATTCACAGGATATTTATCCATTTGCATGAGGCTGACTCTGCTGAGCCTTTATTGGGGGAGTATCTTCTATTTTTAAGCCCAGAGGTGTGATACTGAATTTTCAGAAGTTCTGCCGCAGCCTGGTCATGACGTTGTGGTTCCATAATTAGACTGCTAATTAGACTCTACTTCTGGACTGCACGGTGGGTTCGGACCTGAGTGAAGATGTCCTTGTGGCTGGGTGGTCTCCGGCCAGATCAGTGCCGACTGGGCCCAGACTCTGCAGCGGGAGACCACCCAGCCATGGACACCCAGCTACACAACGCAGTCAGCCAGGGCAGCTCTTCGTGGAGCTGAGCCTTGGTTTCCTCCAAACTACGAGAGTTGGGGGATTCAATGAGATGATACTTGTAAAGCACTTAGCGCCGTGCCTGGGACACTGTTCTCCACATATAGAAACTGTAAAGAGACTTTGCAAAGATTTTGTACATGCATGGACGGCCTTCCGGGTCTCCATAATCTCATGGTCCCACGTGCATAGTCATGTGTGTGTAAATCGCCTGTTTCTGGGCCCTCAGGCTGGCTGCAGCCGGCCCCTCTGTGGAGGGCAGTGTGGCTCCTCGACCCACCAGGATCAGCCCCGGCTACCTGAGCTTTATGCTGGTGCGGCTGGAAACCCTTTCACGTGTTCCCAGGGGTCCTCCAACTAGATTCCTAGACATAGGGTACAAGGTGATGTGGCTAGAGATGGTCACATTTCCCTCCACAGAGCTTGTGCCCCTTGTATTCCCATCAGTAGGGTGTGGCAGCCCAGGTAATCAGTGGCCTCACCACCTGATAGTGAAACATTGAGATTTTTGCCAATCTGCTAAGTAAGAAATGGTATGTCACGGTCCTTTTCTATGTCACCGTATTATGATTAAGGTTGAACATTTTTTCTATGTTTAGATGCCATTTGCATTTGTGAATCTTTCAATTTTAGAAGCTATATATTATGAATATTAACCGTTTAATACAGGTTGTCAATATATTTTCTCAACGTCTAATTTTTTCCCCAAATTCTGTGGGTACAAATATTGTTAGGGTTACATATCTTACCCCTGCCCCCCTCCCTCAACGTCTAATTTGTTTTTACTTTGCTAATGGATTTTTTAAATCATGTGAGAGGTGTTTTTTTTTTTTTGAGACAGAGTTTCCCTTTATTGCCTAGGCTAGAGTGAGTGCCCTGGCGTCAGCCTAGCTCACAGCAACCTCAAACTCCTGGGCTCAAGCAATCCTGCTGCCTCAGCCTCCCAAGTAGCTGGGACTACAGGCATGTGCCACCATGCCCGGCTAATTTTTTCTATATATATTTTAGTTGGCCAATTAATTTCTTTCTATTTATAGTAGAGATGGGGGTCTCGCTCTTGCTCAGGCTGGTCTCGAACTCCTGAGCTCAAATGATCCGCCCACCTCGGCCTCCCAGAGAGCTAGNCTTGCTCAGGCTGGTCTCGAACTCCTGAGCTCAAATGATCCGCCCACCTCGGCCTCCCAGAGAGCTAGGATTACAGGCGTGAGCCACCGCGCCCGGCCAAGAGGTGTTTTTTTATGTATTCAAATTTATCAATCTTTTCTGTTACCACATCTGGATTTTTTTTTTTTTTTTGAGACAGAGTCTCACTTTGTTGCCCAGGCTAGAGTGAGTGCCATGGCATCAGGCTAGCTCACAGCAACCTCAAACTCCTGGGCTCAAGCGATCCTCTTGCCTCAGCCTCCCGAGTGGCTGGGACTACAGGCATGCGCCACCATGCCCAGCTAATTTTTTTTCTATATGTATTAGTTGGCCAATTAATTTCTTTCTATTTATAGTAGAGATGGGGTCTCGCTCAGGCTGGTTTCAAACTCCTGACCTCGAGCAATCCGCCCGCCTCGGCCTCCCAGAGTGCTAGGATTACAGGCGTGAGCCACCGCGCCCGGCCACATCTGGATTTTGAATCAGGAAAGTTTTCCTCACTCCCAAGCTTTACAGGAATCCTGTCATTTTCCATTTTCCTCTAGTTTTCACATGGCTTCATTTTCCCAGGGACTCCTGCACCACCTCTTGTGCCCCTGTGCCCCCATTTGTCTGTGATGCTGCCTTCACAGTACACTAAGCTTCCAAAAGGGCTTATTTCTGCATTTTTAATTCCGTTCCATTGATCTGTTTATTCATGGCTTAGCTCCCCTTACTCCCAACCAAGAGTTTTGTCCTTTTATAGGGATGTCCTGGTTATTCTGACTTGTTCCTCCAAATTGGGTTTTTAATAAGAATAGTATCGGCCACGCGTGGTGGCTCACGCCTGTAATCCTAGCACTCTAGGAGGCCAAGGTGGGCGGATTGCTCAAGGTCAGGAGTTCGAAACCAGCCTGAGCAAGAGCGAGACCCCCTCTCTACTATAAATAGAAAGAAATTAATTGGCCAACTAGTATATATAGAAAAAATTAGCCGGGCATGGTGGCACATGCCTGTAGTCCCAGCTACTCGGGAGGCTGAGGCAGGAGGATTGCTTGAGCCCATGAGTTTGAGGTTGCTGTGAGCTAGGCTGACGCCAGGGCACTCACTCTAGCCTGGACAACAAAGCGAGACTCTGTCTCAAAAAAAAAAAAAAAAAAAGAATAGTATCTAAGAATAAGGACAAATAGTCCATAAAATGATTTTAAGAGAAATAATCGACAACAGATCACGTGCCATATATACATAGATACATCTTTTTTCCTTATGGAAAAGTACTGGAAGAGAAAACACCACAATGTCTGGGTGGTTATCTCTTCACTGGTGTTGACCATAACCCTGACACAGTCACAAACGCCAGAACCCCAAATGTTCGGGAATTTGGTGTTCAGGGTTGTGCCTTCTGGGATTATACTCCAAAGCCAGCAGCCACCAAGCCCATGTGACTTTCAAGCACTTGAAATGTGGCTGGTGTGACTAAGGAACTGAGTTTTATTTATTTTTCTTAATTTTCTTTTCTTTTTTTTTTTAAATTTTGCCTCTAAAGGGAGTTGATATAGTTGTGAGGAACTGAGTTTTAAATATTATAAAGTTTCAGTTAATTTGAATGAGCACATGAGGCCAGTGGCCCCTACACTGGACAGTGCAGCTTCGGCTAATTCCCAAATGGGACTCTGCCCCTCCCACCCAGCACTACAAGGAAAGGTCCTGCCACGTGCAGACAGGCTGGCAGGCCCGGTGAGGTGAGGGGTCAGCTCCGGAGCTGGCGCTGCTCACAGAAGGCCCGCGGGGACTCCGCGGCAGGGGCCAGCCTGAAGCAGCAGCCCCACCCCAGGGGCCATCACAATGGCAGCCGGCCAGCGTCACAATACCACAGGTGGGAGGCCACACAGCAGCCCTGCAGCCTGGCAGCCAATTTCCTCCCGGGGCAGGTCCCTTTGTCTGCAGACCTACTTACAGCAGGCTCAGCGTCAGAGGACCCCGTCTCCTGGGGGATGGAAAAGCGCCCAGCCACTGAGTGGCCTCACGCTGGACACCTACAGGAGGAGGCAGGCCAGGTGTGGGGCTGGGAAGACCAGCTCAGCCCCAGGACCCAGGTCCCGCAGGGCCCCGCCGCCCAGCTGCAGGGACCTGCAGTGCGGGCTGAGCAATGAGAAGCTGCTCCTCTTCTTCCTGGCCATCTGGTTCTTCTACTTCTTCTACCTGCACGACTGATTCTGACTGCACTTCCCTTCCGCCCCCTCAGGGGGGCCAAAGCAGCTGGCCTGACCCAGCCCCTTCCAGTGGGACAGAGTGGCCGGGGCCAGAGCCTGGCCCCACGCAGCAGGTGGCAGGCCTCAGCTTTGCACCTCGGGAGTGGAGACTGGAGACTGTAGCCCCTGGGCCCCTCACCTCACAAACTGTGGGTGCCGTGGCCCCG